>BMAC01001574.1:0-23835 GCA_014905375.1 Phtheirospermum japonicum
CCAACCAGGGACCGGAAGAGGATGATTAGAGGGAGAAAAGACCCAAGAAGAAAGAGATAATCTTACTCTTAATCGCATCAGAAGAGTGACTGACCCCTCCATCGATCATAAGGGAGACGATGGAGGATTTTGTGACCCGAGCCTTAATGCTAAGATGGAAAAAAAGCCGAGTTACAATCGCCATCAGTGAGCCACTCAGCACGACTCTTCTGCAAAAGAGCACTAGCTTGAGTATCAAGCAGCGAAGAGTCTTGAACCTGAAGGGTAATCTGTGTCTCAATGTCGGCCTTGAAATACCCCGTATCCAAGCAACGAGACTGTAAAGCAATAAGCTCCACCTGAATCGCTCCACCCGACGATGAACATTACCAACTGTCTAAGCGTTCCACACCCGAAGAGCCCCGTGAAGGTATCTCAACTTAGCCATGAGGTGGGTGATGGTATTAGTAGCTTGGAAAGTGAGAGCCCAAGTGGTGGTGACGAGGTTATGGAAACCATTTGGGGAAGTTCAGAAGTTTTGAGAGCAGAAAATCCGAGGACCCGAGGTGGAATTCAAATCTCTAGCACACTCTATGAGGATGGGGTGGTGATCCGAGCAAGAGCGGGGAAGAAGAAGGCCAGAGATCTGCCCAGACGCAAGGGGAAATCAGTAGAGTGGATCGCACGATCCAAATGGGAAAACCGGATCTCAGTATGCCAAGGACTAACTCTAGTGAAATTATCGCCACTAGTGGAAACCTGCAAAAAACCACCAACATCCAGGAAATGCTGAAAATCAGCACAAGCAAAAGTTAGGAGGGTTACCTGCATGACGCTCGTGGGCACCAAGAACCACATTGAAATCCCCAATAAGCAAAAGACGATGGAGGAGGAGGCTCAAAACATCTCTCCAAAGACTACGACGATCCGAAGCAGAATTATGAGCAAGAACGAAACCGAGGTGAAAAACGAGGTCCCCGAAAGTGGCCTGGAGGAGAATAATTCGATACGAAGAAAAAAGAGTCATCGTAGAGGTAACAGTAGAGCTCGTGAAAACCAAGATATCTGGGACCCTATTACTGCGAAAGTTCTCAGTAACAAGAGTGAGACCAAGGGAGCGCCAGACATGGATGCTAAAAAAAGAAACCATGGATTCTGCAATAACAAGAAAATCAGGGCGGTGAACTCGACAAAGTTCCTTCAGGATTAAACGAGAAGCAGAATTACCAATCCCCCGAATATTCCAAAAGAAGCAAAACATTAAATTGACGTGGTGGGGGAAGGGTGGAAATACCTCCTATCCATTGTATTAATTTGAGAAAACTCATCTTCAAAAGTTGCCAAGCTAGCATTGGCGTCATCAAGGTTAGACCACCGTATACTGATAGCCGTGGGACATTAGCTTATACGAAATTGAGGACCACACTCATCAAGGGTATACTCATGAGAGGGATGACTCGCTTTGACCTTGTCCTTGCAACTTTCAAGAAGGGATTTAGACGCGATGTGAGTGTTGGGAATCGAGGGTACCGTCGCGCAGCGGAAAACAAAAATTTTTAAATAATTGAATCGAATTCAATTGACGACGGTTCAATTTTATAATCAATTAATTCAAACAATGTTTTAATTTTTTTTTTTAATAAATAGAAATAATTCGATTTTCTTAAAATCGAACGAGCATGTTACGTTTTCATATTTAAACATATATATAATAATTATATATATATATATATATATATATATATATATATATATTAACATATTAAACATATATATAACAATTATATATATAATAATATATTAATCATATATTTAATTATACATATAACATAAAAATATATATATATAACCATTAGCAGTAATATAACAATTATTATTATTTATATATATATATATGTTAACCAACACATGCAGCATGCATTAACTTACAACACTTACTACATGCACACCACACATGCAATTTCATATTCATGCATGCATTCAAATCAAGACTAAACACACACATATATATTATGACAAACAGCATGCATAATATACAAACACTGCATCAAACACACAGCAAACCCACTACATATATTTGTCCACAGTCTCATGGCCATATTCACAATATATATATATAAGTTTCATGCAGTTTATATATATATATATATCAACCAAGAATCACGCACAAACACAATATACATATCTATATATATATTAGTGATCAGCGAAGTACCTCACAAACGGAGGAGAAGGACTTCGGTGCGGCTGTGGCCAGCTTGGCGGCAACCGACTGTGGCTGTCGCAATGGACTCGCAGCAAGCTCGATACGGCGTCTGGAAGGAGGAGCAGCCCGTCTCACTCGGCTGACGCAACGACCTCACAGCGTGGCAAACTCCGGCGAACAGCAGCGGCTGTGCGGAGACTACGCAGGTGCGGGCGGCGACGGGGTGGCACGGCAACGAGAACAGCAGCGGCGCGAAGCGATCCTAGGTTGCGGCATGATTCAGACTTGGCAACAGCAGAACTTCAGCCTGAATTCCGGCGAAGCGACGGCTTCACAGAGAAGGGGTGGCGGCCTGAACTCCGACGAAGCGACGGCTTCACAGAGCAACGGCGGGGAGCGGTTCCGGTGGCTTCGCACTACAAACCGGCGGAACCTTTCGGCCGTGATGCCAGCGGTTCACGAAAAAACCAGTCCGGCGGGAAGAAGGTCCGGCGAGACAGCAGTGGACGGCTTGGCTGCGATCCGGCGATTCGTCGGCTGTGATGCGGTGGTGTGGGTCCGTCAATCTCCGACTATCGGTATCACACACCGAACGTCCCGACATCCCTACGACGGAGCACTAGATCCGTCGAGGGATTAAAAACGACGAATACGAGAAACCGAACGGTTCAGTTGGCGGCGCCCGCGGCGAGCGGCGGCGGCCGAAGGTGGACGTGGGGGCTAGGGTTTTTCTTAAATCCGTCTGAAGTGTTTTTGTTCAAAACCTTTTTTCCGAAAAAGAGTTTCGTGTGTGTATTGATTTCTTTTTTTTTTCTAAAACCCGTCTGCCTTTCTCTTCTTTTATTTATATATATGTTTAAATATGAAAACGTAACATGCTCGTTCGATTTTAAGAAAATCGAATTATTTCTATTTATTAAAAAAAAAAAATTAAAACATTGTTTGAATTAATTGATTATAAAATTGAACCGTCGTCAATTGAATTCGATTCAATTATTTAAAAATTTTTGTTTTCCGCTGCGCGACGGTACCCTCGATTCCCAACACTCACATCGCGTCTAAATCCCTTCTTGAAAGTTGCAAGGACAAGGTCAAAGCGAGTCATCCCTCTCATGAGTATACCCTTGATGAGTGTGGTCCTCAATTTCGTATAAGCTAATGTCCACGGCTATCAGTATACGGTGGTCTAACCTTGATGACGCCAATGCTAGCTTGGCAACTTTTGAAGATGAGTTTTCTCAAATTAATACAATGGATAGGAGGTATTTCCACCCTTCCCCCACCACGTCAATTTAATGTTTTGCTTCTTTTGGAATATTCGGGGGATTGGTAATTCTGCTTCTCGTTTAATCCTGAAGGAACTTTGTCGAGTTCACCGCCCTGATTTTCTTGTTATTGCAGAATCCATGGTTTCTTTTTTTAGCATCCATGTCTGGCGCTCCCTTGGTCTCACTCTTGTTACTGAGAACTTTCGCAGTAATAGGGTCCCAGATATCTTGGTTTTCACGAGCTCTACTGTTACCTCTACGATGACTCTTTTTTCTTCGTATCGAATTATTCTCCTCCAGGCCACTTTCGGGGACCTCGTTTTTCACCTCGGTTTCGTTCTTGCTCATAATTCTGCTTCGGATCGTCGTAGTCTTTGGAGAGATGTTTTGAGCCTCCTCCTCCATCGTCTTTTGCTTATTGGGGATTTCAATGTGGTTCTGGGTGCCCACGAGCGTCATGCAGGTAACCCTCCTAACTTTTGCTTGTGCTGATTTTCAGCATTTCCTGGATGTTGGTGGTTTTTTGCAGGTTTCCACTAGTGGCGATAATTTCACTAGAGTTAGTCCTTGGCATACTGAGATCCGGTTTTCCCATTTGGATCGTGCGATCCACTCTACTGATTTTCCCCTTGCGTCTGGGCAGATCTCTGGCCTTCTTCTTCCCCGCTCTTGCTCGGATCACCACCCCATCCTCATAGAGTGTGCTAGAGATTTGAATTCCACCTCGGGTCCTCGGATTTTCTGCTCTCAAAACTTCTGAACTTCCCCAAATGGTTTCCATAACCTCGTCACCACCACTTGGGCTCTCACTTTCCAAGCTACTAATACCATCACCCACCTCATGGCTAAGTTGAGATACCTTCACGGGGCTCTTCGGGTGTGGAACGCTTAGACAGTTGGTAATGTTCATCGTCGGGTGGAGCGATTCAGGTGGAGCTTATTGCTTTACAGTCTCGTTGCTTGGATACGGGGTATTTCAAGGCCGACATTGAGACACAGATTACCCTTCAGGTTCAAGACTCTTCGCTGCTTGATACTCAAGCTAGTGCTCTTTTGCAGAAGAGTCGTGCTGAGTGGCTCACTGATGGCGATTGTAACTCGGCTTTTTTCCATCTTAGCATTAAGGCTCGGGTCACAAAATCCTCCATCGTCTCCCTTATGATCGATGGAGGGGTCAGTCACTCTTCTGATGCGATTAAGAGTAAGATTATCTCTTTCTTCTTGGGTCTTTTCTCCTCTAATCATCCTCTTCCGGTCCCTGGTTGGATCGATGAGTTCCTGCATCCAGCTATTGACTCCCAGCTAAACCTATTCTTTTCTGCAATTCCGAATACAATGGAGATTGGTGAAGCTATTTTTGCTCTGCCCCAAGTAGCGCCCGTGGTCCTGACGGCTTTAATGGTCATTTTATTTAAGGATTGTTGGGATATTTTTGGACACGATATTTGCTCGGCGGTCCGCAACTTTTTTGAATCTTCCTCACTCCCTACTGGTTTCAATTCCAGCTTTATGATCCTTATCCCAAATTTAAAAGGGCGATTCGGGTGGAAGATTTTCGTCCTAGCGCTCTTAGTAACTTCTCCTTCAAAATCATTACTAAGATCATGGATACCCGTCTTGGTACTGTCATTGGTAGTGTGATTTCAGTTCCCAGATCGACTTTATTCCGAGAAAAAAAAATCATGATTGTATCGCGGTTGCTTCCGAGGCTTTTAACTGCCTTACTTCTCGCACCTTCGGTAATAACATGATCATGAAGATCGATATTCGTAAAGCCTTTGATACTCTAGATTGGGGATTTTTTATTGCGGCTTTATGACGTTTCGGGCTTTCACCTATCTTTTTTGGGTGGGTTGAGACCATTCTTCATTTGGCTTATATTTCGGTGCTCTTTAATGGTAGTCCTGCTGGTTATTTTAATTGCACAAAGGGGGGCTCGTCAGGGGGATCCGCTTCCCCTCTTCTATTTTGCATTGCTAAGGACGTCCTCGTGCGTGCTCTTTGCTGCGCTGCAGACTGTGGTACGATCTTTCTACATTCTTGTGTTTTAAGATTATTTTATGTATATGTTTTTTTATATAAAGGTTTTTTTTATCAATTTATATTTATCTTTATATGCATAGTCTAATAAAAAAAATAAATATTTTATGATTTCATTGTCCAATCAAATATTTTTTTTTTGTTGGCATTTTCCTTGTGTACAATATTCTTTTTTAGAAGTACAAGCTTATTTTGAAAGGTCATTCCTTGTCAAATTTTCTTACACGTTGTCGGAAAGATTCACTTCAACTTTATATTTTTATGTTGAATAAACATGATCACTCCACCAACTTTATGTAACATCAAATTTTATTGGCATGTGAAGGTTGGACTATAAATTGCCATGAATATTAAAGCTTATTTTTCATCATAACAAAATCTTCTCAAGCTCACAAGCTTTACTTCTTTTTCTTCTTCATAAAATTCTCCCGAATTCTTTAAGTGTTTCAAAATATGGATTCTGATTTGGAAAATAAAACACCCCCAAATCCTAGTGATTCAAAGTCCGATGATGAGTTTATTTTTATTTTTCACCAAGCAGCTGCTTATCGCATACAAAAACGGATGAGACAAAATAGTATACGTTGAGGTTCAGTACCTGGTCATGACGTTCTTTATAGGAATAGGCTCGAAGGTCATGAGAAACTCTATCATGACTACTTTGCCGAAAATCCTATTTTCCCTGCAAATATTTTTCGAAGAAGGTTCCGTATGAACCGTTCTTTGTTTTATCGTATTCTATCTGCAGTAGAGGGCCATGATCCATATTTTGTTCAAAATCATAACGCTGCTGGACAATTGGAGTTGTCTTCTTTACAAAAGGTCACGGCTGCATTAAGGATGCTTGCATATGGAGCAATTGCAGATTCACTTGATGAATATCCTAGAATAGGAGAAAGTAGGACCATCGAGACTTTGAGAAGATTCGTGAATGCGGTTGTTGAAATATTTTCTGATGAGTATTTAAGATTGCCAAATGAGAATGATATTTCTAGGTTACTTGAAGTGGGAGATCGTAGAGGTTTCCCTGGAATGCTAAGAAGCATTGATTTCATGCATTGGAAATGGAGGAATTGCCCGACTGCATAGAAAGGTATGTATAGTGTCCATGTTCATGAACCGACAATAATTTTAGAAGCTATTGCTTCATATGATCTTTGGATATGGCATGCATTTCTTGGCTTACATGGTACTCTTAATGATATAAATGTTTTAGAGCGATCACCACTTGTTACCGAATTAGCTAGAGGACAAGCTCCGAAAGTCAATTATTCAATTAACGACTACGACTACACAATGGGTTATTACCTTGCAGATGGTATTTATCCGACTTGGTCAATAGTTGTCAAAACCATACCATCTTCCCAAGGCAACAAAAGAAAGAATGTTTCCGCAGCTCAAGAGTCGGCACGAAAAGACGTGGAACGTGCCTTTGAGTGCTCAAAACTCGTTTTGCTATTATTCGTGGACCTGCACGGTTTTGGGATGTTGAAACACTCAATTGTATTATGAAAGCATGCATTATAATGCATAACATGATCATAGAAGACGAACGAGATGTTCATAATTTAGACTTCAACTATGATGGTGTCGATGATAGTTCAGTTTCAACAATCTCACGTGAGCACACGACTGAATTTCAAAATTTTGTTCAAACACATTATTCCATTCGTGATCGACATGCTAGAATAATTGTGGCAACTACATGGAAGCGATTGAGGAAATTTGTTGTATTTATGTTGTGATTTAAAATTTGTAGTATATTCGGGGTGCTCTTTTTCCTACCAATGTATTTTCCCACATAGGTAGGTTTTTTAATGAGGCCTCGCTATTAAAAAAATGTTATAGTTTTTATTAAGTGGTTTGTAGTGTTTATGTTATGGTTTAATTTTAAATTAATTATAATGTTTATGCTGTGATTTAATGTAAATATTGAATAGTAATTTTTTTGTACTACAGTTCACTAAAATATTTTAAAATACATAAAAATACTACATTGATACCATTGAAATATTACATTGATAACATGACAAATAAATAAAAAATACAACATTGAAAGCATTGAAATTTCATAACAAACAACATTGATTATATCTATTCTATCCAACCTTTTTTTCGCATGATTTCTTCTTGTTTTTTCGTCTAATACAAGACTTGGAGCTCGGACATGTTAGAGAGATCTTTGCTCATAATTTCATCTTCATGGTCTATCTCGCTCTTTTTCATCTTTTCTTCATGAATTTTTCATTTGTACTCCACAAATTGTTCCATACTATTTGCATCCTCATGTTCGAACAATTTTCAGAAAATTTAGTTTTTCTATTTTTCATTTTTTCTTTTGCCGCATCTCTCCCTTGTGGTCTTTCGCTTGAAGTGAAGACATCATGCACATTGTCCTCTAAGTCTATTGGTTGAGGAGTTGTAGGAGATGAGTTTCTTGGACAATCATTTCCAAATCATTTTGATTTTTTTGATTTGTTCTTGTCAATTGAGTGAATCCATTTTTGTTGAAATCTTAATATATTCCAACAATGCTCGTATTGAAATGGCACCCCTTGAATTTTTTGATATAATATTTTGGCATCGTGAATCTGCACAAAAAATAAATAAAAGTTATATATACAAGTCGTATATATTATAACTCAAAATCTATTATACAAGAACTAAAATAAAAAATGGTACCTTATCTTGATCGGTTTTGCCACTTTGATTTAAACCTTCTATTTGGGGAAAAAAACCCACAAAATTTACCGGTTGCAAGATTAATATTTGACCACCGCTTCATGAGTGAACTGGAATTTCGATATGATGAGAATATTTTGTGCTCATGAAAATAATCATATATTCTTTCCCAATATGTTTTATGTGTTTGCTTATTACTATGTACGGGATCTAAACTAACATTTATCCATGCCGATACAAGCAACGGAGAAATTATATTTTCGCGGAACTTTCTTTTTCCCACTATTTGATTGTGATTCATCAAATACAAAAGATGGTACAGGCTCCAATTCAAAATTATTGTCTAATGTTGGATAATATGAGTTTTGCGAGTCCATCTATAATTGAATAACAATGAAATTAAATTAGCACATGCAACATAATATATATATGTGTGTGTGTGTATATATATATATATATATAATTATTTAAAAAATAACTAAATGAATAAATTACGAGACGAAAAGATTATGATTAAAATATGCGAATTAATAATTAAACCAAAAGATAAGGAAAATATAATATATATATATATATATATATAATTCATGCATATTAATAATTAAAGGAAGAATAAAGTGCCAAAAAAAAAAAAAGGATGAAAGACACACACACTCAACTTTACATAAATAATAAAGAAACAATAATTAAAAAAAACTAAAAAAATAAAACAACCCTACTCTTGCAGCCGCACTTCTCCATAAATCTCCACAGCATCTCAGTTTCCATAAACTTCAAGCTTTGCCCACCCAGAAACCCCCCAAATTTTATTTTTCTCAATTTCAATATGCAGATTTATTTAACAAATAAAAACAACATATGTACATTTGATTCTTCTTTTTCTTCTATTTTTGATCCGYATTCACTTGTATCTTTATATATATATATGAATTGATTTTATTTTCTGGAATAACTTAGGGTTGATATGAATAATTGATTCTTGTTTGTGTCAATATATAAAGCCTCTTCCAACGTTCTTCTTTTTACCGTTGCAAAGAGCCGTTGAGATTACATTTTTATTTTCTGGCTTTTCCTCTCTGCGTTTCTGCGTGTTTCTTTCCACTATCTTTTTTTTTTAGTTTACAGATAGGGAGCCATTTTGATAAAAGAAAATAAATAAATTGTAGGGAGTCAAAAATTGCTCCCTACATGTAGGAAGTTGGAGTGGAAAAATAGAGAGCTCCCTATTTTAGGGAGGATTTTTAGGGAGTTTATTGGAGCAATTTTCATAATTTTGCCTCCCTAAAATAACTAAGGAGTCAATTTTAGGGAGATTGTTGGAGACGGTCTAATAATTGAGAAGAGATGATAAGACATGGTTTGGTAAGGTTTGGTAGACTTGAGAGAGTGGAGGACACTGCAACATTGTCCTCCGTATCATTCGGTTCCTCTATTTCACTTGCCCGATTGCAGAATAAAATGAACTTGCTGAGTTTAGCCAAAAAAATAATTTTTTAAATATCAAATGTCCAAGTGTCAAAAAAAAAATAAAAAAAAAATCAGCCACGTGTCACAAAACCAAGTCATCACAAAACCTCATATTCCTTTTTATTAGATAGGAGGTAGATATTTTTAAATTTTTTATAATAAATTAAATTTTACGTAAATGAGTTGTCCTGACCTGCCTTGTGGCGTTGACTGATCCTACTATGTGGGATGGGAGGGTTCGGGTCTTCTAGTGTCCGTCCCACCCGTCACAAAGTCATCCCTATTTATGGGTACGTTGTTTTGCACTTCACCGACCGACGAGTGTACCTCTTTTCATAAAATTATAAAAAGATAAAATTAAAAAATAGCCCCAATAACTTAGGGTGTTGACAATTAAATACCACTAAATATATATGGTGACAAATTTATCCAATAACTCATAAAAATATAGCAATTTAGCCCCAATCTCGTCGGAAAAAAAAATCCGTTGTATTCAATTTCCGGCGATAAATGTTGACTTTAACCAATTTTGACAAATTCAATGCTGACGTGGCACAAAAAATTAAAAAAATTATTTAAATTAGAAGTTTATATTAAGAATCTAACACTATTTAAAATATAAGATTTAAAAAAGATGGAAAGTATATTATAAAATCTAAGATTTTTTAAATATGCCAAAAAAGTATTATTAAAATATAAATTAAAACAAAACTTGAAAACATATAATATTTAAATATTTATAAAATCAAAAAAAAAAAAAAAAACAAAGAAGGAAAATATCTATAAAAAATCTGAAAATATTTTTATATTTTAACTTTTTTTAATATTTATAATAACTTCAGGTATTATAAAATAATTTTCTAGATTAATCTTAAAATATTCTCTTTTCATATTCAAAATAATTTCTTCTATAACTAAAATATTTCCTAGATTATTTTAATTATGTATTTTAATATAATATTTTACATATAATATAATATCTTAATAAGTATTTTTTAATATTTAGTATTGCTTTTTTATCAAATACTTCAAAAAATTCAAAATTTATAATATATTTTCTTAGATTTTTTTTTTTGATTGATCTTTAAATAATCTTTTTTAATATTTAAAATAGTTTTGGATTTTAAAATATTTTCCTAGACTTTGTTTTAATATTTTAATAGTATTTTTTAGCAATTTAAAATAATCTCAAATTATATATATTATCTTTTTATTTAATTAATAATTTAAATAGTTTTTTAAAATTATTTTAAATTCTCAAAACAAATTTATGATTTTGTAATAAATTTTTTTAATTTTTTATTATTATTTTTTGCCACATCAGCGTTAACTTGGTCAAAATTGGTCCAAGTTAATATTTTTTTGACATAATTGAAAGAATCCGGCGAATTTTATTTTTCCAGCGAAATTTGGGTTAAATTACTATTTTTTCTAAATTACTGGGTAAATTTACTACCAAATATATTTATTGGTATTAAATTGCCACCACACCTAAGTTATTTGAGCTATTTTGCAATTTCGCGTTATAAAAATATAACCTTTTAAAGTATTTGAAATTGTAGGTTTTTAGGAGAGAATATACCATGGACCTAGATGCACGTTGTAAAGTGCATCCTGTAATTTAATTTATCATCGTATATAACTGGCATATATCATCATATATAACTGGTACATATCATCACATATAACTTATACATATCATCACAAATAATTGAAATTCTAAATCTAAAATTTAAAATCCTAAAATAAAAAAAAATAAACCTAAAATAAAAAATTCTAAAAATAGAAAATTAATCCCAATGAAAAACTAAATCCTGAAATTAAATATTAAACTCTAAATTCTGAATATCTATCATATATCATCACATATAATTAACACATATCATCACATATAACTAGTAGAATGATAGATTTTTGCTGGGACCCTAAAATAGAAAATTAAAAAAAATAATAAAAAACTAAACCTTAAAATAAAATATTAAACCCTAAAAATGTAAAACAAAACCCTAAAATATAAAAATAAACCCTAAAATGAAAAAGCAAACCCTAAACTCTAAATTTTTGTCACATATCATCACGTATAAATATCATATATAATCACATATAACTGTCATATATCATTACTTAATACAGGAGCACCTTGTAAGGTGCACAACGTTGCACCTGATAAATTGTCGATTTTTAGTGAGATTTTTTAAAAAGAAAAAAAACCAACCAAAAAGCTTTTTGCAATAGTAGAGTTTGCAAAAAAGGTTTCGTTTTTATTTGAAAAACTAGTTATTAGGGACAATTCCCATGTAATCTAAAAGGAAAACATTCTTTCCTAAACAATGAATTGAAAATATTAATTTCCCATTTACTCATTTAATGTCTCATTTAGTCAAACTTAATACATAAGTGTACAAGTTTACCCTTACTACCCAATTTTGTTTTATTTTTTAATCTTCTTTTTCTTTCTTCCAGTTTTTTCATATAAAATTCATATTAATTTTATACTACTCATGGTCGAATTCCATACTACCCATGTTTTCAAATTAGTGAAAATATTTCTTCCCAAATAGTTAATTGAAATCTTTAACTTACCACTTAATTCAAAATATAAATTCAATTTTTATTTTCTTTTTTCTTTCAAGTTTAATCCATCCAAAATTCATACTATTGTGTATTAATTTCACACTAACCACCAATCTTGGACAATTATAATTCTATACTGCATAAAAAAATGCATACTACATTTAGAAATTATATACTACATTTATTATATTGAGAAATTAATTTCATACTACTTACCAATCTTGAACAATCATAATTCTATATTACATAAAAAAAAAATTATACTACATTTAGAAATTATAAACTACATCGAGAAATTATATACTACATTGAGAAATTAATTTCATACTACTCACCAATTTAGGATAATCATAATCTATACTACATCAAAAGAAATCATACTACAGTTAGAAATTATATACTACATCGAGAAATTATATACTACATTGAGAAATTATATACCAATTTTGTAGTTATTTTGATCACGTCTCGCACAATATTATATAATTTCTCATTTATTCGAGGTAATATGTAATTACTCGCACAATATGTTTAGTTGTATAATTCTGATTAGCTATGTTTAAACAATTAGTGAAGAAATAATTTTGATTATAAATACAATCAAAAAAGGGGTCCTTGTCTATGAAATAAGATTGATGACATTTATTGATTTACTAACATTTTATTTGTTTGGAATTTGTGTCAGGATATTGACAAGATCAAAACAAAAAGAGCGTATGAAAACTGCTAAGCGTTGGTTACAAAAAGTTAGTATTTTCTGGTATGGATTAGGATTTTAAGGTGTAAGGGTAAATTTGATATTTTAAATGTAATTTTTGATTAAATGGGAAGTATTTAGTTTATATGGGAATAAAAAGAATTAATGGACTATATGGTAGATAACACTTATGTTGTGATAGTATATGAGAATTTTCTCTTATTATTATTGATTCTTACCTTCAAAACCTAAACATATCTAGCACCCAAGGTTACACCGATATGTGAATTTGACTCATGACACGACACGCGTACACGTTTATAACACGTAAATTATAATATAAAACAGAATATGATGCTGAGGACACGATACGGCAAAATATCATATTTTGAAATGGTCGTTGATCGAGTACCGTCAAAAAATTGATCCTAGGCAGCACCTTCAAACCTTATCCTCCTTTTGAAGTTCAAACCTGAAGTAAAATAGGTACCTCCCCGTCTGTCGAAATATTTTATCACGGATTTGAAGCTGCTCCCAGTTCAACTTTGGATTCCGAAAGCCCTAGAACGCGTTCGAATTTGGATGTTTGATGAAAGAACATGGTGTTCGTAAATTGGGGATGAATGCTTCTTGGGACATTTGGGAATCCAGATGAGGGATAGGAGGGTTCGGGTCTTCTAGTGCCCACCCCCCTCAATCAGACTCGACCCGACTCAAATCAAATACTCCAAAACTCTAACCCTACTTTATCTTCCAGCCAAACATCCGACCACCACCGCTGCCGATATCCGCCAATAACACCGTCGCTTTGACGGCATATTGAGTAAGACATTAGTTTATCTTGCTGCTCTTTTCTTCTCTCATCTCTCCCCTTCCATTTTTTTCTTTTCCTCTTCTTTGAGTTAGTCATTGTTTGGGTATGCATTTGCCTGAATTCCCTGGTGTCAGATTTTGTACGTGTGTTTTACTATGGGAGAAAACTTTAACATGCTCTATTATCTCTGCTATAAAACATTATGTATTCTTTGAGTTATTTTTTTAAAGATGACATTAAATTTGGTGCACATATAAGAAAATAAGAGAATGGAGTTTGTATTCTGTTTGCTTTCAATTTACATGGTAGAGGTGAGCGGCGGTCGAAAAACGTAAAGTTTGCTTTCAATATATAGATGTATACGTATGTTGCTTGCAGATGCTGATACATTATTTGTGCAGAGAAGAGTGTGGCATTTGAGTGTATGAACTACGAAAATGCCATTTATATCAAAAATACAAAGGCAGTCAGATTACGGTAGTTTCCCTTCATCCCATCCAATAGTAATCGACAATGGTGGCTCCTATTTTCGCATTGGGTATCCCCATATGAAACCCTAGTTGTGTTCTTATTCGTATGATTTTTCTTTTAACTTGTATAGTTTAATGTATTCTACTATTTTTGGAATATGTATTATGACTGTCATGCAGATGGGCTGGGGAGAACGAACCTCGAGTTATTTTCCGAAACATTATACAGAGACCTCGCCATAAGGTTACAGGTAAATTTAATTTACATGCTGTCACTATTTATTATGCTCTCTTATAATTCGTATAGCGTTAAGAAGTAGTCATTTAGATTGTTTACTTATGATTTGTGGGTCTTCTTTTTATTTTAAATTTTTTTGAGATGTGGGTTGACATGAGTTCTAGTCGTTTTCTAATTTTCACTAGGGAGAAATTTGGACTTTTTAACTAGTACCTTTTTGGTTAATGAACTTCTTGTTTTTGTGATTTTGCTTTTCTTTCTGCTTTGCATACTTATTATTATTTTATTTTTTTGAGTACTCTGTTTTGCATACTTAAATTATCTAGTCAATTGGAATTTTACTTAGGTTCTTATAAATCTGACAAAGAGTGCGATTTGGCATATAAATGTGTGAATGCTGGATGGACAGGAAATGTAAAATTGAATTAGTATTTTTATTTAATATGGTGGGCATTTGTGAAAGCACAAATCAGCAGAGTTTGGTTTTGAGGGGTGGGGAAAGTAATGTCATGGATTAGTAAGATATTGTTACTAAATTGCCAATTAACTCCTGAAGTTAAGCTTAGTCAACTAACTTTTTATTATTGAAACATGAAAGTTTCTTTGATTAAGTACTAATGTATTAGGAATATTCTAATGGGAATTATATAGAAAGCTCACATTTATGATAACTAGGCACTATTCTTTTGGGCCATAACTAGAGAGAAGTTTGGTCCACAATGACTTGGTGAAATATATCATTTTTATGAACCATGTCCGCATGTGAAGTTTGGTTACTTAAAATACATTCAAAGACGTGCTTAAGTTCTTCGTAAGAGATCACCCAAGAGCTTTTGAGCCAATTGGAATATGATTTTAGGCATTGTTTTAAAAAACGGCCGAGGCGTACGCCTCGGAACGTTTTTGGGGAAATCGAGTTGAGGCGGCCACATCAGATCCCCAGATCAGAAACGTCCGCCTCAAAGTGTTGAGGCGTACGCCTTGAGGCGCTTGAGGCGTATGCCTCAGTTTTTATGCAGTTTTGAGGCAGTTTTTATTTATTATTATTTATATATAAATGTATAAAAAAATTAATATAACTAGAATAATATAAAAGGAGGTAAATATAATCAAACCTGTCGGCCAAACCCTACGCTTTTAATTTTTTTTTAAAACCTTCTGATATTTTTCCCCCTCCCCACTCTCTTGTATAACTTCTTAAAAATAAAAAATTATAAAATAATACAATTTATAAGATATAACTTCTGATATTAAAAAATTATAAAATTAAATAAAACTAAAATTAAATATAGCTTCTGAAGTAACTTCTGATATAACTTTTAAGATATAACTTCTAATCTATTTTTTTTTCAAATAAAATTACAAAATTATAAAATATAACTTCTGATATATATATATATATATATATTACCCTTTCTCACTAATCTATTTTTTAACTGAAAATAGGGATTACGCACATATTTCTAMATATTTTTAATTTTAATTTTTTTAATGTACAGAGAAGGTGGAGGTTAGTGTATAAATATAAGCTAAATTGAATTGGTCAGTTTATGATGGCCGACAAAAAGGGGTTAGGAAGAAAAATAATGGTTGTACATTTTAATTGAATATAAGCTAAATTGAATTGTCTTCACATTATTATTATTTTATCACAAAATATAGTTTACAAATAATTTTCTTTGAGAGCTTAGATATGCCGACGACTCTAATGATGATCCTTTGAGTGAGGAGGAAGAGGAAAATGAAGGACATAACGAGTTGTTTAAACCGTTGGACACGAATGATTCTCTATTGCAAGATTAAAATGTCTATGAGAACTTATTTTTCTACTTAAATTTGGACTTCTATTGTTCTTAATTGCTTTGTGTTGTGTTTTAGGTGAGATGAATTTGTGCTACTTATTAGGATCGATATGATTTTATTCTTGTTTTTGTTGAACTATTAGAATAATTAATATGTATTGTTGAACTTTGCGTAATTTTATTATTTTTGGTTTTTAATTTTAATTTTTCAAAAATTTTTTTGAGGCGCACGCCTCGTTCCGCCTCGAGGCGTATGCCTCGCCTCATCCGAGCAAAACGCCTCGTTTCCGCCTTTCGTTTTTTAAAACATTCATTTTAGGTCGTATTTTATTGAGTTGCACAAACTTGTTGGCTGACTTCTATGACGCGGCAGTTTATGTTAGCAAAAACACACATCCAGTTTAAGAACATTTTTATCAAAACCAGATTTAGTCAGCATAAAATATCAAACAAGTTACTTAAAACATCTTTAGGATGCTTAAAAACACTACTGCTAGTTTCAATTATATTCGGTGTATCTAAACGTATTTGAAGTATATGATCCAGGTTGAGTGAAATTATTGTTATTATAACACTTTAAATTGGTCCACGTTACCGCTGTGATTTTTTCTCATTGCAGTTAAAATGTTGGAATTTGGTAAAATATCATCTCAACAACTGTATTTTTGTTATCTTCCTGCACATTGCATGGACCTAATTGTCTAGTTGCACTGATATTGTTGTTCATATCAGTTGCATCATTTTATTAATGTGGAATACTTAGCAAGACTTCTATTTAACGTCTTTATACAGGTGAGACGATAACAGTTGTAGGGGACCATAATCCTGCATTGCTGAAATACTTTGATTGCACTAGGTCAGGACCGCGCTCGGCTTTCGACGGCAACGTTCTTTATCAATTTGAAATAATGGAATATGTAAGGATGATTTACATATTTTGATAAGTTCAATCCTTGGCTTTACCTATTTGAAACATCTCTTGAATTTTAAGGTTGCATTGGAGTTTCAAAGCTCAAAAGTACCTATGATATTATGTGATTCCCTTTGTGAAAATTCCCTTCCGTTTTTCTTATAATGGGAATTGTACCAACATAGTTACTTTTGGGCAACTTTCTATGCTTTGAATCAGGTTTCAACAGCAGATAGATTAGCAAGTCCTTTTCACCATCCAGCCCCTCTGGGCACATCTATGCATTGCACAGTTCTGGAATGTAAACGTGGCATCTTATAACTATAATAATTAACTGGGAATAGAATAGATCAATAATATATTATGCCCCTAAGTCCGAAAAATATATTTTCTCAATATCTCTTCAATATAGTTAGAAAGCGACTGCTGCTTAATTTGCATTATTTTGTTTAATCACATTTTTCCTTTTTGATGCTCAACTAGATTCTTGACTTTGGCTTTGATCGATTGGGTGCAGATCAATCACAGGTATTTCTGCAAGTCCATATGTATTTTAGCCTTTTTATTTTGCATTATTGAGGTGTGTGTTTGATTGGGTGTATGTGTGTTGTTGTAATCAGTCCGAATGTTATGTCAATGAGAATTTAAAAGACTTGCATAAGTTTGGTATAAATAAAACATAGAGTTAATTATTAAAATATACCCAAAATTTTCATATACTCACAATCGTCGCTCAGTGTTTTAACATTTGCATTTTTACGATCAAACTTCTACTCTTCTTTTATTTTCAAATTTGGCTACCGACGTCTTTTTTTTTTTTTTTCACACTAGTTAAGCATTTTATCTGAGAGAAGTCTTCGAAGCCATTTTGTGAAAGGATAAAAAAAGGTTGAATGTTATATTTAATTGCCGAATTTTTTTTAGCCGGATGCCATTTTTGAAATAATATTGAAATCTAAACTATTTTATTGCAAAGAAAAAAAAACTTAGGTAACTAACAAATGGAATTACAGCATGCCATGTAAGCATTTTGGCCGACAAAAGTCACCAGAAGCCATTAATATATATATATGTGTGTGTGTGTGTGTGTGTGTGAGTATAGAATTGCAAATGTTTAAAGGTTGAGCTAGGGTTGTTGAGATGTGATGTGTTTTTTTTAATTGTAATTAACTCAAGAAAAAAAAAAACATTTGTTAAAATAACTTGGGGAAATTTCTATTTGTTGGTGCGTCAACTGTTTTAATATATTTTTTCTCACTAAAGGGAATGAAAATACTAAAACACCTATTTCCAGTTTTCTTCTATGTGCTGAGTCACCTGTTTGTTATCTATGATTTCTAACCCGAGTCTTGTCCTCACTTTGCTAAATTGATTAAGACTAGTTAAAAGCAGTCTATTGGACTAACTTATAAAGCATTCCAATGTTCACGTTTCTTCCACCCCGAGAACTAATGCAGACCGTTGTCTCTGACATAATTTTGTCACGCCTCAGAATCGTATCTGACTCAGCTTTACTTGCGCATCACACTGCAACGACATGAAGCTTTCAGAATATGAATCAATTTATAAACCTAAGCTGAAGCGTTAAATTTTTAATTAATTCGTTAATGCAAAGGTATTAAAAAAAATCTAAATTCCTTAGCAAGCACTCCTTTAACAACTTGGATTAATTATCTTATCAATGTGAGGATGAACGGAAAGTAGTTATAGTGGAGCTTGTTGCGACATAATCTCACTTGTGGGCCCCTACCTTTGAGTTGTGTCGCAATGTTATTAGAGTTGACCTCTAGGTACTATTTGTGTAGGGGGTTCAGTTGAATCTGTATTGAGCAAAGCATTGGAGTGTGTAGGAGGAATGCGATAAGGATATTGAGGTATAAGTGCTAGTTCACTAGTAACTGACGATAATCTTTCATGAGGATCATTGCAAAATAGCTCTTTCAGGAGCCTGTTGTGCTCAAGTCTCGCTTGCAGAACCCACCTGGGATAGGACAATAGTAACATATACTCCCTCCGATCCAAATTAAATGACATTTTGGAGGAATTCACACATATTAAAGATCGAACAATAAAACCTAACATACCCTTGTTAAAGCATTAATGGTAGTTGGCAGAATACCCATAATGAATGCATTCACTTGACAAATCAATGAATCTAAGGGCAGAGTAGGGAGAAAAACTAAATTTATGCCTAGAAATTGTAAAACATCATTTAATTTGAATCGGAGGGAGTATAATATTTTTCCATGTGCTCATTAGTTGTGACATTGCTGAAGGATTGCTAGGCATCCCAGGTCTATCATGTGGGTATTTATTACTGCAGGTTTCGGATGTTCCTAATTTATGTGCACTGTGATTCTCAATAAACCGCAATACTTCTAAAAGTTTTGGAAACTAATTTCTTTCAATGCTTCAACATTTAAACTACAAGTATTACATATTAATCCAGTAAATTAACTAAAACTAATGTTCCAATAGTACTTGCTTAAATGACTTTACATTTGTTTGTGCTTCTTTCATTTTTTGGACATCAATGATTGTTTAACCAATATTTTGAAGAAATTGATTCATTTGTTCTTTTCTTTTACGTCGATATATTCTTTGTAGATCACCTTACTGTCATGCTTGTGCTGTTAATTAGTATCACGTCTTTGAAATTTTAGTACTTTCAAAATTGCTCTTATTTATTGTTGTCTAAACAATTATTTATTTATTTTTCTTTGAATTGGTGGAAGAACAGATTAACCATCCTGTCTTGATTACTGAATGTGCTTGCAACCCAGTCCAGTCTCGCAGTAAAATGGCAGAACTTCTTTTTGAGTCTTATGGGGTTCCATCAGTAGGTAAAAAATGTTACAGTCTTTATCTGAATCTATGGTCTCAATCTATTTTAGTCTTCCAATTATTTGTTTCTCTTAAATAAGAAAAACACCTCTTCCTCTTGCTCCATTCCATGTATCAACTATCATTATGGTCTGGACTGTCTGTATCAACTATCATTGTGATTTACTACTGGGTTACCCCTAATCTGTATCATGTCATGCAGCATTTGGTGTTGATGCGGCATTTAGCTACAAGTATAATCAACAATTTGGCATGTGTAGTAATGATGGTCTTGCAATCTGCTCTGGATTTAACACAAGTCATGTTATTCCGGTATGTTATGTTGAATAAGGTTGCTAATTAAGTTACTGTTGAATAGATTAATGGAGTCTGTTGACACGAAAACCTTCTGGGAAAACATGTTACACGAAACAATGGTAATCATCTAAGAATTGGTTTGGTTGTCAGGAGAATCACGTGGAAAATGATCCTCCTGAAAGGAAGATTAAAGGGAAAGAAAAAAAGTGTCGTGTTTAATTGTTGACTGTACTATTTAGTCTCAGGGCTCTCAAGAGAATTGATGGGAAGTCTTTATATGCATTCGATGGATTCTTATAAACTACATTAAAAGAGGTTGTAACTCAATGAAAGCAAAAAATATTGGTATGGGAACTTGAAGATGCAATATGATTTTTTTTTTTGTAATAGCAGACTACTCGAGTTCCTAGTATAATTATTCATACCATATATATTGTTTGTTCCTAAATATAAGTTTGCTTTAGCCTTTAATATAAATAAGCTGCCCTTATTTTCTTCAAAAACCAAATAATCAAAATTTCCAAGTTTACAAGAAGGAAACTTGCGTAGAAAGTAATAAAAAACAGGTAGGTAGTATATGGTGGCCTTCCCTCCACTCATGCAGAAAAAACATATACTTGGAATTTCATTTGCTTCGCTTCAACCCTCTATAATTGCATTTAGGGTTAATTACAATTAAATATCCTCGAGGTTCAGTTAATTTACAAAAAAACATTAGAGGGTGTTTGCCTGTTTGGCAGAGCTTTTTAAGCTTTAAAACATCTTACAAGATGTTTAAGTGCTTATAAGCTCCTAAAATTTGTTTGGTAATTTTTTTTGAAGAGCTTATAAAATCCAAGAAAAAGTTGTTTTACGTCTAATAAGATACTAGAAAAAGTAGTCTGTCCCATCTTTGTTTTGAGGAGCTTATAAGCTCCATGATTTTAAACACACAATGACCCTTAATAATTTTCTGTATTCCAAAGTTACCCTCCCACTACCATTCCCTAATTTTCTCATCCAAATTTATTTGTGCTCTCTATCTGCTATATTCTTCTCTTAACTGTGACGTCATGGGTAGTTTGCAAGTAAATACAAACGTCAAGATGTTTGTAATACCACAAGGGGATATATGTAATTGTAAAAGATAACTGTGATGTCATGGGTAGTTTTGTAATCTACCAATTTACTTGTATACTTGAATAAGTAAATTACATTGACCAATAGGGAGTGTGGTTTGGCTGGTTTTAGTATGTAATCATTGTTTTATGCTTAAGCTTTTCTGGAAATTTCTAAAGCTGACAGGATTATTTTGGCTTTATTCATCCAATTTTAGTTTTTGAATGGAGAACCTGTGTATGAAGCATGCTGCCGGACTAATGTTGGTGGATATCACATCACAGATTATCTAAAGCAACTCCTTTCACTTAAATACCCRCATCATATGTAAGCACGATGAACTCTGTTTTTACGAACAAACAGAAAATATTTAATTATTCCAGACTTGTATTAACCAGCTCTAAACAGGTCTARGCTTACATGGGAAAAAGTTGAAGACCTGAAGATGGAACATTGTTATATTGCACCAGATTATGCATCGGAAGTTCGTTTGTTTCAGGTCCATGTCGTAATTAAGCTACTAAGGGTGATATTAAAATTTTCAATTTCCATTCCACTAGAGAAAAATTATCTCCGCAATAAAAATCAGAAAATACACTTTTCACTCTCACTTTTTTCTCATCTTTTTCGTCAACACACTTTTCAAAAAAGAACCAATCATTACTACAGATTTTCCTACAAGATTTACTTTTCACAGTCATATTTTTTAACTACCAATCATTTTCAATCATTATATTTACTACTTTCATATCACATCAATTTTGATCATTGCATTTTCATTTTATATCTTGTCACACTCGAGAATTCCTCAATCTTCCCTCAAATATTTTTTTATCAATATTCTCTCGCGGGATTTTGTTTTCTAAACGAAAGTATATCCAGTTGCACCACCTTTAGTGTCTTTTCTTCTGTCCTGTTCCAAGAAAATAATCATGTACTTGTCTTAGAAAGGGGATGAGAAAGCCGAAGAGAAAACTAGGTGTTGGCAGCTCCCTTGGGCTCCCTTACCAGTGGAGGAGGCCCCATCCGAGGAAGAAATTGCTAGAAAGGCAGCTTTAAAAGAGAAGCAAGGGCAGAGGTTAAGGGAGATGGCTGAAGCTAAGAGGTTTAATAAAATAAATGATCTTGAAAATGAAACGAGAGACTTGGACATGCTGTTAGAGAGGCTCAGGAATGCGGCAGAAATCGATATCCCATCAATCCTTGGAAAGACTYTATATACTTCGAAGCAGGAAGTAGAATCTGCACTTGTGAAGGCAACACAGTCTTTACGCAAAGCAAAGGGAGAACCTGTTGAAAGTGTTGAGAAAACGGATCTTTRGTCTGCTGAAAGATTCAATCTGATTAATGTACCTGATGAGACGCTGACACTGGAGCAGGTTCGTCGGTTTGTGTGGTTGCTATAATAGGTCCCTTGTTAGAGTTGCTCTAGGTTTATGAAAGCGGTTAATCTTTGTCATGTGCTTTGAATTTTTTGCCATCTTTTGACAGATCAAGCAAAAGAGGAAACAGTTATTTGTCAAAACGACGTCTGAGGCACGGCAGCAGAAGAAACAGAGACAGGTGGAAGTGGAATTAGAAAAAGAACGACAAAAGAAATTAGAAGAAGAAAGACGCTTGTATGTTACTAAGCTCACAARTTGTAATGTTTTGCTAACTTTGTTTTTATTGTTGACAAAAACTTGTGTGCACCCTCCTAACGGAGTATATTCTGTTAGGCAGGGCCCAAATTTTAGTTTTTTAGGGTTCTTTGTTTAGTTAGGTTTTTCTTAGGGTTTGTATTTTTTAAGTTTTTAGTTAGTTTAGTTTTTTTTAGGGTTTTTCTGTTTTTTGGTATTTTTTTTATTTATTTTAAATTTTAGTTTTAGGGACCAGCCTCACGGTTAGGCTGCTTGACACGAGTGTGCCTCTGTAATGTTTTATCTGATTTTACTTTAGAATATAGTCTGGCTGTTGCAAGATTATTCCGGTTTTCTAAATGATATGTTATTTTGGCTACCAGAGAGAATCCGGAGCGATATTTGGAGGAGTTGCGAGTAAAGCACAGAGATCTTTCAGAGAAATTAGAGCAGCGAAAGAGATTAAAGACCAATCACAATGGCGGGCCCAATCATAACGCGTCATCCGGAGGAGGTGTTGGTCGTGGGGAGAGGTTGAATTCTGTCCAGAGAGAGAGAATGCGCCTATTGACTACGGCGGCCTATGATCGTGGCAAGGGAGAGGACACTTTTGGTGCCAAAGACGAAGATTGGCAGCTTTACAAGCAGATGAGTAGGGATAATGATGACGATAACGACGATAATAAGCTAGATCCAGATGAAGCCGAGCTATTGCGCTTATCTTCTAAACTACAAGAAATCGACCCAACCTTTATTTTCAAATCCGAAGCTGCTCCTGGGTCAGAGGCGCCTCGTTTCCATCCTCTAACCAAAGAGGATTTTCAAATTAT
>BMAC01001574.1:23860-43533 GCA_014905375.1 Phtheirospermum japonicum
TGATGTCATGGGTAGTTTTGTAATCTACCAATTTACTTGTATACTTGAATAAGTAAATTACATTGACCAATAGGGAGTGTGGTTTGGCTGGTTTTAGTATGTAATCATTGTTTTATGCTTAAGCTTTTCTGGAAATTTCTAAAGCTGACAGGATTATTTTGGCTTTATTCATCCAATTTTAGTTTTTGAATGGAGAACCTGTGTATGAAGCATGCTGCCGGACTAATGTTGGTGGATATCACATCACAGATTATCTAAAGCAACTCCTTTCACTTAAATACCCTCATCATATGTAAGCACGATGAACTCTGTTTTTACGAACAAACAGAAAATATTTAATTATTCCAGACTTGTATTAACCAGCTCTAAACAGGTCTACGCTTACATGGGAAAAAGTTGAAGACCTGAAGATGGAACATTGTTATATTGCACCAGATTATGCATCGGAAGTTCGTTTGTTTCAGGTCCATGTCGTAATTAAGCTACTAAGGGTGATATTAAAATTTTCAATTTCCATTCCACTAGAGAAAAATTATCTCCGCAATAAAAATCAGAAAATACACTTTTCACTCTCACTTTTTTCTCATCTTTTTCGTCAACACACTTTTCAAAAAAGAACCAATCATTACTACAGATTTTCCTACAAGATTTACTTTTCACAGTCATATTTTTTAACTACCAATCATTTTCCAATCATTATATTTTACTACTTTCATATCACATCAATTTTGATCATTGCATTTTCATTTTATATCTTGTCACACTCGAGAATTCCTCAATCTTCCCTCAAATATTTTTTTATCAATATTCTCTCGCGGGATTTTGTTTTCTAAACGAAAGTATATCCAGTTGCACCACCTTTAGTGTCTTTTCTTCTGTCCTGTTCCAAGAAAATAATCATGTACTTGTCTTAGAAAGGGGATGAGAAAGCCGAAGAGAAAACTAGGTGTTTGGCAGCTCCCTTGGGCTCCCTTACCAGTGGAGGAGGCCCCATCCGAGGAAGAAATTGCTAGAAAGGGCAGCTTTAAAAGAGAAGCAAGGGCAGAGGTTAAGGGAGATGGCTGAAGCTAAGAGGTTTAATAAAATAAATGATCTTGAAAATGAAACGAGGAGACTTGGACATGCTGTTAGAGAGGCTCAGGAATGCGGCAGAAATCGATATCCCATCAATCCTTGGAAAGACTATATATACTTCGAAGCAGGAAGTAGAATCTGCCACTTGTGAAGGCAACACAGTCTTTACGCAAAGCAAAGGGAGAACCTGTTGAAAGTGTTGAGAAAACGGATCTTTTGTCTGCTGAAAGATTCAATCTGATTAATGTACCTGATGAGACGCTGACACTGGAGCAGGTTCGTCGGTTTGTGTGGTTGCTATAATAGGTCCCTTGTTAGAGTTGCTCTAGGTTTATGAAAGCGGTTAATCTTTGTCATGTGCTTTGAATTTTTTGCCATCTTTTGACAGATCAAGCAAAAGAGGAAACAGTTATTTGTCAAAACGACGTCTGAGGCACGGCAGCAGAAGAAACAGAGACAGGTGGAAGTGGAATTAGAAAAAGAACGACAAAAGAAATTAGAAGAAGAAAGACGCTTGTATGTTACTAAGGCTCACAATTTGTAATGTTTTGCTAACTTTGTTTTTATTGTTGACAAAAACTTGTGTGCACCCTCCTAACGGAGTATATTCTGTTAGGCAGGGCCCAAAATTTAGTTTTTTTTAGGTTTTTCTGTTTTTGGTATTTTTTTTTTTTTTTTAATTTTAATTTTAGTTTTAGGGGACCAGCCTCACGGTTAGGCTGCTTGACACGAGTGTGCCTCTGAAATGTTTTATCTGATTTTACTTTAGAATATAGTCCGACTGTTGCAAGATGATTCCTGTTTTCTAATGATATGTTATTTTGGTTACCAGAGAGAATCCGGAGCGATATTTGGAGGAGTTGCGAGTGAAGCATAGAGATCTTTCAGAGAAATTAGAGCAGCGAAAGAGATTAAAGACAAATCACAATGGCGGACCCAATCATAACGCGTCATCCGGAGGAGGTGTTGGTCGTGGGGAGAGGTTGAATTCTGTCCAGAGAGAGAGAATGCGCCTGTTGACTACGGCGGCCTATGATCGTGGCAAGGGAGAGGACACTTTTGGTGCCAAAGACGAAGATTGGCAGCTTTACAAGCTGATGAGTAGGGATAATGATGACGATGACGACGATGATAAGCTAGATCCAGATGAAGCCGAGCTAGTGCGCTTATCTTCTAAACTACAGGAAATCGACCCAACCTTTATTTTCAAATCCGAAGCTGCTCCTGGGTCAGAGGCGCCTCGTTTCCATCCTCTAACCAAAGAGGATTTTCAAATTATACTCGGAGTAGAAAGGTTCCGAAGCCCTGAAATTCTGTTTAATCCCAACTTGGTCGGAATCGAGCAGGCGGGGTTGGATGAGATGGCTGGCGTCTCGATAAGGAGGCTGTTGCCATTGGGAAAAGAAGGTTTGGAAAACAGAATAACGAATTCGATCCTCCTGACAGGTGGGAGCTGTCTGTTTCCGGGATTGGGTGAGCGGTTAGAAGATGGAATTCGAATGCTGAGACCGTGCGGGACACCTATAAAGATTGTCAGAGCATCGGATCCGACACTTGATGCTTGGCGTGGAGCTTCGGCTTATGCTGCGGGTAAGCAGTTCCCACAGAAAACCTTCACGAGGAAGGATTATTACGAAAAAGGCGAAGATTGGCTGCGGAGTTATCAACTGAGGTACACGTAACTTTGGCTGACTTAAGAGGATTGACAGTGACTGGCATAAATCTAGATAGTTTATCAGGGCTTTTTCGAGGAAGAGGCACTCTGTTTATTTACCGTTCAGACTGTATTCGACTATATTTGTTTCATGAAATATTATGAGACAAATGTCATATTTCTAATCAATCATATGTAATGATTCATGCGAGTACTTTATTCTTGGTACTTTTACTCGTGTGATGCTCGAAGTACAGTATTATTATTATTGATATTATAGGGATAGTAAATTAGTGGGAGAATGAGAATAGGTATGAGTTTGATTGTAGGGGTTAAAGGGTTTGATACCATCATTTGTTGGGGTGTGATTCATCCCCCAATATGAGAAATCAAAGTGATTTGCTTCCAAATCAGCTCTACTTCCTAAATTCTTATTACTATACGAGGACAATAAAGTAATATTGTCTATTATCATAATCTCATTATTTTCCCTTCAGGTATCCTTTGATATTGTTATTTACAAATTGCTCAATATTGTGATTTTTAAATTTATAGGGAGAGAGATAACTGTCTTCAAATTTAAAAATCACAATATGGATTAATTTGTAAATAACAATATCAAAGGATACCTGAAGAGAAAATAATGAGATTATGATAATAGACAACATTATATAAGGTTTGGAAAGAGAAAAAGTTATACAGGAGAGGAAAAAAAACCCACGCAGGATTAATTTGTTTTCTTAAAGAAAATTAATGATGGTTTAATGGTTTTTTAATTAAAAAGTCATACGGGATTAGTTTCTTTTTTTTCATTATATAATAATTTTCTTAATATAATTAAAATAGATTCCCTAATTAGTGTTTTTTTTTTTAATTTCTTTTTTATTCATACCTTTTTTCATAAGTTTTATTAGGTCTTTTTAATTATTTTATTGTTAATAGCCTGAAAATTTTACTTTGTTAACTATTACTACTACTACTTATTATTATTATTATTATTATTATTATTATTATTATTATTATTATTTTGTAGTATGATATTTTTTACTTTTGTTGACTTTCCTTATTATTACTATTGATAATATTATTTCAGTATTTATGTACATATATTGTCATAGCACAACAACTCATCTACAATTATAATTTATATATATTAATCTTATTTCTCCATTGGCCACTTTGCACAACAAAAATTGAACTTATTATGTACATTTTGGCGTTATTAAGTCTATCACAAAACTTTGACTTGTACCATTATTATTATTTGGTAAATGTTATTCAAGATTTTTATATATTATATTTTTTTTTATTATTATAACATTTAGAAATATTAGGCTTGATTCCAAAAAACTACCAATTATATCTTTTGAGAATGAAACATCATATAATGATATTTGATGCCAAATTTTTAATGCTAAATATGATTAAATACTAAAATAACTTCAAAAATATAAATCAAATATTAGATGACGCTCCACTTTGCAGAATTAATGGTACATGCGCAACTCATTATTTGCGATAAAACTCCGATGAAGCATAGACATTGAAAAGATTTTGACTAAACATTCAAATACATAATGAGATTGAAAAATTCGTCTTCTAGGCATTTTCCACTTGGAGGTAAAACAATAGTAATTAGTGGAGACTCTCATCAAGTTTTGCTTGTGATTACAAAAGGTACTATACTAGTCTACTAGACATATTTCGCGTGATGATTAGTTTTTCACAGTAATGAAGAAGACATTACACGATTATGAATTTGACAAATAATATGAGGCTGCAAAATCTCAATTTAGATCCTGATTATATTGAATTAAAATAAACCCCGAGTGGATAAATAGCGACAACACCCCTATCGTCACAAATAAGAGCATTTGATACGGTGTATAGCGACGACCTATTAATGACGACACGCTGTCGCTATTCTTCTTATTAGTTACAAAATGGGCTTATTAGCGATGACATAGAGTTCTTTTTTGATTTTTTTAAAATACTGCACATATTTTAAAGTATAATATGTTCGTTTATTTTTTTAACTGCTCTTAGTTAATCTTGGACATTTTGCTTGACTATTTGATTTTTTACTTTAATTTGATTAGGAAAATAAAGGTATAATATAGTTATTTACAAAGTCTGTTTCATGTGCCTTTTACACTGACTTTCAATAGATGAAACTTATCTTGATCGTCTTAATTTATCAAATATTTTGTTGGGTTATATAGTCATCATATTGTGAACAAGTGAGGACATCATCAATAATTGAGTTACTCCATCGCTGGAGACTATAACTATCGACATGGAGAACGAATATTATGACCAAATTCTTTTGGGCTAACTGCGAGAGTAAGTGTCCCAAAGAGAGAAGGGACAATCAATGTGTTTACACTACGATGGACTGCGAGCAAGGGCCCGCATTGAAGCAAAATAGGACGCCTAAAAGTTGAAATTCAATTTTCATTCAAAGACATTGTTAATTGCAGCGAAATATATATATTTTTATAGATGGTCCTTTTTGCTCATATTTTAAACTTGAATTATGTTATATTCATGATTTGTCTCCATCTCAGGTTTAGTTGGATATATATATATATATATATGGTTGTTTATATATTAGTGTATTAATTATATTATTATTATTATTATTATTATAAAAGATTTATGTTTTATTTAAAGTTATTAGGCACGATTAGCTGGATCCGTAGCATAATCGGTATATACACTCTTCTTTTGGTTTACCCATCGATTTATTCACTCTTCAAATTTATATGCAAATAAGTTTGATATTTAATTGAGATGAATTTTATTTTCAAGTTCTTTTCGTAGTTTTGTTAAATAAACTTGTTTGATGTACTTATCTGATATCAACTTATGTTATATTGATTTATAATTGTCTTTATGTTACATATCATATTTCATCATCGATTGATGTTGATTCATCACAAAACCTGATGTATTTTAGTTATATGTTTCTGACTTTGGGGAATGAAATTTTATTATTCTGTGATTTTATTAGAACTCCTTAGTTTAATTTTAGAATCTTGAATTTTAGAGTTTTGAATGCAAAGCTTGCTCATATTTTGGAATGTGATGATATGTGGAAGAAATGTTTGATGATATATCATTTATGATTTTTTCTATTCTTGTTTTTTTTAGAACATAGATGAATTATTATGTAGTTCTTGATGATATGTGCACGTTTTATTTGATGATATGTGCAAGATATGTTTGATGATATATCATTTATGAATTTCTTATTTTCTTTCCTGGGAATATAGATGAATTTTTATGTAGTTTACGATGATATTTGCATATGCGTGATGATATATGAATGTTCCGTGTGATGATATGCGTGATGGTATGTATATGATCTATGTAATGATCTATGAAATTGCTATGATTTTGTAGTGTATGAGCATGGATTATATGAATGTCTTATTTTTATTTTTGTGATGGATGGTATATTGATTTTTGTAAGGTTTGGTGTTCTTATTTATCCATTTTGTATTATTTTTTTTATGTGATTACAGTAATGTCGAAGAATGAAAAAACTATTATACCAAAAGTTATTACAAAACAATTGGACGTACCAATAGTTTTTGTTACAGGGTTGACGCATCAAGAAGAGCATGAACAGAGGAAAGTCTATGAACGTAAAAAGAAGCAAAAACAAGCAACTAATCCAGTTGCTGCTCAGGTTTGTAGACTCATATTACAAAATTTGTCTAGTTTCTTGTATTTCTCAATTTAAAAAATATATTTTTATAATGTACTGCTTTTCCAGGTTGAAGGGAATGTAGTAAAAATAACAAGCAAAATAAGAAGAAGAAAAAGAAAAATGAAATGGTTCAACGTGATGCTCAAGTGCAGAAAGTGATTATAGAGCAACCATCAGATAAGGAGAAGGAAGCTTCAACTGTGAAATATCGCAAAACACAGTTGTCAAAGAAGGAAAAAAAAGGTTTTGCGCATTTTTTTTTGGTAGTAATAAAACTTTGAAAAAATTAAATAATATTGATAATCAAATTCCAATTAAACAATATACCATTGATTTACAGGTTACAATGGATAAACCACTAACAGATGCAGCAATGGTTGACCAAGAAGAAGAAAAAAGAATAAAACCAGTTGAGGTACTACATATTACCCTTTTTGTTCATCACATATTACTACCTCATATCATCATGCATAGGTACTACATATCATTACATCTAAATATTACGTATCATCACATATTAGAGCCACATATCATCACATATTTCAGCCATATATTATCATAAATTAGAGCCACATATCATAAAAAAAATCAAATCCTAAACTTAAAAACCTAAACCCTAAAATAGAAAACTAAATCCTAAAACGGAAAACTCAACGCTAAATCCTAAATCTCTACCAGATATCATCACATATACCAGCCACATATCATCACATATACCAAGTGCATATCATCACATTTACCAGCCACATACAATCACAAATTCTAGCCACATATCATCACATATTCTAGCTACATATCATCATATATTAATGTCATATTCATCACACATCTACTCTTACTAACATTTTTTTAGTTATTTCATTTCATTTCCAGCTTGTGTTGTAGCAGATTTGTAAACGAAAATAACTTGGTACTGATCTAGCAAAATCCTCCTCAAAGAAGAAGAGTCTGATACATAAATGGAACAAAGAATATATCTAGTCCAGGAAGTCTCCCATTTTTAAGCTCATTGAGAATCTGACTAACGAAGCATTGAGGGAGATTATGTTTGGTGGTGATTCGTACATATTTGTGTGTTATTTTTGTTAGTTTTTGCATCTTATATTGTGTGTTGTAGTAGGTTTTAGGTCGTGTCTTCTCTCATTTTTCTTTCTAATAGCTTTTTTGTAGCTCGTGTCGACTTTTATTAAGTTCAGTACTATTTCTCATATCTTTTGAAAATATTCATTGTAGTTTGGTTTTCTTATATTTTTAGTCGTCCGAGCAGAGCTAAGCTCATCCCCAAGAGTTATGACCAGTTCGAATCGACAAAAACCAGATAAAGGTTTGCAAAACATGTTCGTCCGCCGACCTGCAATTGACGCATCACCGACGTACACCTCTTGCCCGCGTCATAAGCCTGAGTCGATTGACCTGCCGAGGAATGCCACATCCCATCGATCGACGCGCCATGTCAACGCAACATCGACTTGCGCCTGCCGCCACTTCGAAAACCATAGTCGATCGACCTGCCAAGAGCAATGCATCATCATTGATCGATAATAGTCATTGATGTAAGATCGATGATAGTGATACTGTCGATCGACGATCATCATTTTTGAATAAAATTACCACGATGCCCTCCTTAACTCACACTATTTAAGCGACAACACTTCCTAGCTGCGTGCAGATCTGCAGACTTACCTTTTTTTTGACCTACAAAGCTCACTTTCAAACACATGATTCATCCTTTATTCCTCTCTTGATAATTTACCTTTTGTTATTAATTTTGAAGACTATGGTGATTTGGATCTTGAGAAACCAGCTTGTTGGGAGCTCCTTAGTCTCATCCGGTGATTAAGATTTGAAGAATTATTTGGGTAATTTCGATAGTTGGTTTCTAACATTTTTCTTGTGGGTTTTAATTTTTTTTGAAGATGTTGGTTGATTGCATCTGGAATTTTGTTTAATTATTGGGTTTGGGACTAGATTTGTTAACGTAAGGTGATTGAATTCCATTGTTATTTTCTTAGTTTCTAATCAAGTTTGTTATTCTTCCGGCGTTTAGAATATAGTAAATTTTATAATTCCTTTTGGCTTTAATTTGATTATAGTACACCTTCAGTTGCCTAATTGTTACTTCTCGTTCTTTATTGCATCCAATTCGTATGTTTGTAGATCTATTTTGATTCGTGCTGATTTATCAATCAGTTGTTACGTTAAAATAAAGTCGTGTTAATTATTTTATTCTCATTCTCTAAAAAAAGACAAACCACAACATTCATTGATCGCGTGTTTAGTTAAATTATGCTAAAACAAGCATTTCAATCCCAATTGTCATTCCTCGAGAGATTCGACTCAAGTCCGACTTACGACTTATAACTGCTCCGTTCTCTTGTGGATGAACTTTTTATAATAAAAAGTTTGTGCAAAATGTTCGATTCAAGTGACATGTTGCAGCTATCAACTCGGGAAAATCATGTTGAGTTGACAACATTTTTATTGCAGAAGTCTGATTGGTGCAGACGCTCCATTAGACTGGAGAATGACGATCTAAAAATAGAGGAGGAGGATGTAATTTCAGTGTTTGGTATCCCGATGGGGAGAAATCGGTCACAAAAGCTTTAGCTAGAAAAGGTATTCATAAGTTTTCTACATTAATTATATTAATCCCCTTCATTACACTATTATACTTGTGTTTACTAATTAACTTTATTTTTTAATGTATATTCTAAAATATGATGACAAGTACAAAGATTTGGTGAAAGAATGGCAAGGACGGTGGGGAGTTACAAATACTGCGCCTTTTACATCAAAAATTGCCGAGGCTTTGCAGGCAAGGGGTAACTATGGTGATGACTTCAAATGAAACTTTATTGTATTTGAGGTCATCAAAATATTCAAGTCGCACCAGGATCGAAAAGTAAACTATAAGATTCTTAAATGTCTTTAAGACATGAACAAGATCAAGAATCTCAATTGGTGCAACCTTGAACAAGTTTTTTGCAGTAGCTGCGATTTTTTGCTGGTAAACATATGTGAACTGCTATCGTATGATATAAAATACTAGAAAACAAAAATCTCTAACATTAATATCTTTTATGAAGTTATGCTACCTTGACCAGATGGAGTTCAAGGTGCGGAAAGCAAATTCACGAATATTTTTAATTTGCTCAAATTTGGAATCAAGTGAACTGAAGAAAAGTGCAGATGGAGAAGGAATTTGGTGAATTTGAAAGGGAGCTAGTTTTGAGAGGTTGGCGAAGCAAGACGAAAATGAGAAAAAGGTATGTGTTTGTAACTAAAATGAAAAAAACTAAAATTGAAAAAACTAAACTATTTAACTTGCATATTCAATTTTTTTATAGAAGGACTTTGACCCTGTTCATGATGAAGAAGAGTCAACAAAAATATCACCAAGTTAGAAATCACCAACTTAAAAACCGCCAAGCCAAAAAAAAAATGGTAGTATCTTAGATGATGATATTTTCGATGAACCAAAAATTATAGGCAGGATTTTTGTTTTATGGGATGCATTGTGCAAACCCCAAAGTTGACAAATAGAAAGGTTTCAAATGAAATATCACCAACCACAGTTTTTTAGGAGTAGAAGATATAGAATCGATGGGTAATTTTGGTGGTGATGTTGATGTTGATGGTGATGATGATGATGATGATGATGATGATGATAGTGTTGATGAATATGGTGGTGGTGATGTAGAACCTTTGAAATTTGGGACCACTATTGAGGAGACTACCGAAGAGGACATGGATGATGGTGATGAAGTTGGGAAGGTGACCCCATTAGATGAAGCGAATATCAAAAGGTATTCACTGTAACATGATTTAAACAATATATTACTTTTTTCAAATTTGAATACTGCACTATTTGCATTGATGAGCAAACTAATAACTATTTCTTGTCGCATTCTATAATTCAGTCTACTCGACAAGTGTGAGGATGACATTGTGAATGTACTCCACAGAAAGAACCCAAAGAGAAGTGCAAAAATTTGCCATTAAATCTCAGATCTTCTTTCTGGACTGAAAATAGTTTAAAATTAGATTAAACTTGTTACAATGAAGGAAAAACTCATTTCAAAATATACATTCTTCAAAACTACTCAAGAAATGAAAAAGTAAGTAATTCTTAAGTGTTTTATTTTAAATTTATTTTTTAGAACTAATGATGAATATATATATATATATATATATATATCAAATGAAAACCATGTCATTATATGCGAACCTGCGAACTAGTGCTTTTATTATATACCAACAATGCTTTTATTATACAATCACAGTGCTTTATTAATATTTTAGTTATATACACTAGTAGTATTTTTATTATACAATCCTAATGCTTTTAATTAAATAAGGAAATACACAAAAAATCTGATCCATCCATTTAATTAGATCTAAGGCCCATAATTGACCCTAAGTTCACATATATGAACATGGTTCTCAATTGAACCTAATCACATATATATATACATATATATACACACACACACACACACACACACACACACACCCACACACACCCACACATGATTTATGTGATAATATATGCATGATCTATGTGCTGATATATCAATTATAATTTTTTTTCTGGGATTATAGATTAACTTTTATGAAGTTTTTGATATTATGTGCATGTTTTGTGTGATGATATGTTTATGGTCTGTGTGATGATATATGGATATGTTATTTTTCTTAATAGGACTGATGATGAATATATATATATAATTTGTGATGATAAGTGCTCCATATTTTGTGTGATGATATATACATGATCTATGTGATGATATATCGATTATGAATATATATTATTCTTTTTTCTTTGGGATTAAAAATGGATTTATATGAAGTTATTGATGATATGTCCATGTTTTGTGTGATGATATGTTCATGGTATGTGTGATGCTATGTGCACGGTCTGTGCGATGATATATGGATATGTTATTATTTTTTTTTACTAGAACTGATGATGAATATATATGTAATTTGTGATGATATGTGCTCCATGTTTTATGTTTTTTGTGATGATACATGCATACTTAGGTGCTCTCCTCTTACTATATCTATGTTTTATTTAAATATTAGTGAAGTACCGATCGATGGGTTTGAAATGGTTTTTAGAAGGCGCGAAACCTCTACACACTCTCAGAAAGTCAGTGCGTCGTCCATACCATCATCGACGACTGGTGCCTCAACCTAAAAGAGTATTTTTCTCAACAATATCTCATGTAAGTACTCGATAAATTTATATATCATCAAATATTATAGATAAAAATCATGCTTATCAACTGTTAATTATGCAGGATCAGATAGAAATAGTTTTGAAATATAATGAGGATGGGAGCAAGAAATCTTTCAATAATATGCTTGAAAATTAGTTGAGAATAATGACCAATGTCAACATTGATGATGCAAATTTAGAAAGTATGTGTATGTGTATTTATATAAATGGTTGGTGAATATTCATTATCATGTGCTAATCGTATGTAAATGGCAGATCTTTATCGCTGTGTTGCAAGATCATCATTATTGGATAGTATGCTTCAATTTCAAAGACCGTGCAATACAAATAATCGATAACAGTCTGCTTGCACAATGCACTACTATTCCAATTAATTTATTACGACAATGGCCCAAAAAAGATTGTAGGTACTTTGCGATAATATTTACACATTCATCTCATAAAAAAAATATAAATTTATTTTTCTTTCTGTATCGATTGTATCTCATTGTATACAATTGCCTCAGGCATCAGCATTCAGCTGATATTTTGAGCTCAAAAATTGGAAGAAGAATGTCAACATGTTAGAATTTTTGCAATTAATTATCAAAATGCCATGGAGATCGGTGAATAATTTTGATGATTATAGGATTTAGAGTGAAACAATGGTAACAGAAGAAAATTCAAAGTTTAACTGTCTTCAACACTTGATATTAAATCAGGACACCCTACAAAAGATACTGACATTGCCGAGAAAACAATCAGACTATTATCGATGATGGTTCTGGGAGTAATCAAAACTCAGAGGCTGCTGACAGAAAGGGGCCTGAAAAAAAGCGGCATGTCTTAGTTGATCATATGATTGATCATACATCATCGATTGGGACGACCACTGCATATATAAAGCATCTCCAGGGTTCTGATTTAATTCCACGACACAGTATGGGCTAATCATTGGTGCCCTGTAGTTAACTTGTGGGAAAACGGAATCATACTGAATGAATGGAAGATGGAAACTCTGCATATTAAAAGGTAACACATTGAAACTCTGCGCACTTGGGAAGCTCTTACATATCTGTCATAACTGCAATCATAATTCGGGTCCGTGCAATCTTTCTCCCTATCTTTATCGCTACTCTAGAGGAATTACCAATTTCCATACAGACATTTTTGTCCCCAACCACGCCAAATTTCCTCAAAAACTCACTATCATCCACATTCAAATTCGTCTCATTCGAAGCAGCCTAATCCATTATATCATCCAACTCAGAGTTACTCGGGCTACAAAAAATACGAGCTCATGCTCTGTCATATTCGCCTTCCTCTCTTCCATGGATCTTACTTGATTGCATTTAAGCCCAGCTCACTGGCATTGTCAGAGGAAGCTTTGGGCCTTGGTCTGATGATAACTTTAATTTGATCGAGTTTGTCATTTTTTGACACTTTAGCCGAAACATCCGATAAGCAGACAACAGGAAGCTTGCTCTCTAGCTTCTTTAGAACCAAGATCTGGATACTTTGGCCGTCCACAATGTCTTGAACCATAGTTTGTAAAACATAGTGCTGAGCGACAGGATGTGTTGCGAGACGAAAGTATGAGGTGGGGAAGTGTGGGAATTCAAACTGCTGTGGATTGGGATTTTGTAAGAACATTTATATATTGAGTTCCATTCGAAGAATGGTTAGACAATGACGAGGGTTCTGGAGAGCCTCAATGAGGAAAGGATCTACCATGGACACATAGGCCGGCGGCGGCGAGTGGTTCTCATTTGCCTCAATAGGTGCTTGACAAGTCAAATCCATAGAAATAGAAAAAATTAAGTAAAAAAATTAAGAACGATTATATGTAAAAATTATGGGTGTGTAATTATAGACAACTCTTGTGTAAAAGGGGTATAGAGGAGAGGAATTTAGAAAAGGGAAAGAAACACCCCTTTCTCGAATTTCCTTTAGAGTTATCCCCACCGTGATTTATTACATTTAGAAATATAAGGGCAAGCTCTACGTGGATGTTCTTCACTTCCATGCTTGTTCTTTGTTTTATGCGTTTTGCCTTAGGTATTAGAATTTGTTCTTGATCTTGTGAATCATCTATGGAATCTATTTGAGTGACACATCTAGATCATAGATCGAGGCCTAGATCGTTTAATTTCATGCAATCTCATATGTTTCATGCATTTTCTTCATTTTTATGCTTTTTGTCTTAGCACCTTGAATTCATGTTAAATCTTAAGAATTGGCTATGGAATCTAGATGAGTGAAACGTTTAGATCATAGATTGGGTCTTGGATTGTCTTGGTTTTGAGTTTTTCACATGCTTTATTTGTAATTTAATTTTCATGCTTTGTTTCATGCTTAATCCTAGATCTATGCTTTGTTGCTTATTGTCTTTCATAAAGTTTCAAACTTTCCCATCAATTTTCATTGCTTTATCCATTCATGCCAATTTGCATTATTCAAGCTTTTATGTTCATGCAAGTTTAGTTGTACCTTGTGCATGCATGCTTGTACTTGGTGAAACATGCTTGTTTTCATTATTTGCTTTCATTTTCATATTTGAGGCATACGACGAGGCATCCTACCAACTTGCAATTTCATTTTCTAGTTTAGTTTAGCTAGTTTACTTTCTTTATTTTCATTTTCCTTTTATTTATTCAAGCTACAAACACATTGATTCTCACAATCGAATTGAATTTCCATAATATCAAGCCAAAAGAACCTTATACTTTCAAAACCACGAAAACTACACTTCAAAATGGCGCCGTTGCGACTCGGCTTGGTTAGGGCTTTCGATTTGATTGTTGTTTCTTTGTGTTTTTAGCTTTCTTTGTTATTTGTCATTTTTTGTTAAGTATGATAGGTACTTGTAGATGGTGGATAGATTCCCAACATGGGATGGGATGGTGCAAACCATGTTGGGAATGAGATGTTGTATAATGGCCTTGGCAATGTTGGAGGGCATGGTGCAAACCACATTGCCAATGATGGATATGGATATGGTCAATCCGGCATGGGAGGGCATTGGGAGGGCATGGTGCAAAACATGTCGGGTTTAATGGTTTTTAAAGCGTGAATGGTTCCTTCGGTGGTTATGAAAATCCGAATTCCTATCCAAACGTGTAAGCTCCGAATTCCTATCTGAACGTGTAAGCTCCGAATCTCGGCCCGCATGGAGCCCCACCCGATTATAATTTCAATCCGATGATGAATATGACTCGGAGTGGAAATGTGGATGGTGGATATCCGAATACCAGCCCGTATGGCAATTCTCATCCTCCCAATTTCAATCTAACCCCAATTGGTGCCACTACTAATGCCTAATATCTCGATGCTTATGCGTACTTTGGAGGTTTGAGCTCCGATGCACCCCCTATCCGCACTATGGGCGATTTTAACAAACCATTTTTGTGGAAATTTCATCCTCCTGAGCTAAAATCTTCGCAAGCGACGTATTTTAAAGCCAACATGGCTTATTCCTCTAAGGATATCGAGGCTTACGAGTTGTTTGGAGGGCCGAGCTCCGTTGTTGCAAGTGACCCCCCCATCCGCACCATGAGAGATGTTATTAGACAGTTCTTGGGGACGGCTTACGATGTCAATCTTAACCCGATTGGTGCCTCCACCAGTGCTCCTAATCCCGATCCGTATGAGTTGTTTGGAGGTGCGAGCTACATTGTCCCAAGTGGCCCTCCCGAGCCAAAGACTTCTCAAGCAATGTACTCTTGTGCTAATGACGTGAACACGACTTTATCCTCTAAGGAGCTTGAGTTGATAAAGAAGATAGCGGATATGGAGGCTCGACATGCTACGTTATCTAGCCCGAGCCCACCGCCGCCTTATAATCCTCTTGTTACTCCTCACGTGGACCCACTTGTCCCGGTGAATGATCCTACCTCACCCTCTGATCTGAACCTCATGATCACTATGTAATCTTTCCCCATAGTGTTGGACTCGCCTGATACTATCCTCGATAAGTGTGGGGTGGTTGCTAATACGGTTGTCTCACCGTCGAAAGAGGACGTGGTTTCATTTCGAGTGCTTTTACTCCTCTTGACCCTTTACCTTTTACTTCAAAAAATCTCTCGAAGTGTGGGTATATATGGACTTCATCAAGGCCATGGTCGAACGAGTTTATATGGAGGAGAGGAGCAATGAGGAGGAGGTTGGCCCGGACGTCGATATTGAGGATTGTTGTGAAGTTGATGAGCCCCTTGTTTGTAATGACGATTCCGTTGTGCTCCAACGTGCCCAAGACTTGTGTGATGAAGACTAAACTCCTATTTCTATTCCCAAGACGGACATTAGATAGTTATCGTTGACTTGATGATTTGTAATGTATTATTTTATTTGTAGCATGATTATATAATCGATGACTCCAAGAAGGGGATGGTGATTAGAAAGATGGCTAAAATGCATAGAGGTTTTAGGAGTAAGCTTCGAAACAAATATATATTTCGGACTATAGCATTGGGGAAAGACAAGAGGCCGCCATATGAAGTTTATAAGGGGCAAATTACACAAGATGATTTGTCGACGTTTGTTCAAAATAGCAATACTACTGAGTTTTTGGTAAGTAGCTTTATTTAGTTTTATTGTAATATTCGGTTTTGTTTTTGTTATAATCGACTTTTGTAAAAAAAAAATTCAGGAATTAAGAACTAAAAATTCGGAGAGAGCATCAATGAACAAGTATCCCCATTACATGAGGTGCAAGAGATATAGCAATAGCATACCCGGATGGGAGAAAACGGGTTTAATTCAACATTTCTTATCTAGCACCGAGAACGAATATGTTCAATCTTGTGCGACTCAATCATCTGAGGGGGATAGTGAGGAATATCCACGACATGTTTATTGGTTTTGCGCGAGGACTGCGTTGAGTAGTAGAAATGAACTACAATTTCCGAATACAGAGATTTTGGAAGCAAAAAAGAAATTGGTAAGTAATATATAAATAAATTCACATACTAATGAACTTCTATTGAACTATTAATATTTATATATGTGTATTGTTTTTAAAAATAAATTATATATGTGTTTTTCTTTTTTGATGATATATACAATTATTTGATATTTTTTTAATTTGTTCTTTGGCTAAGATGAAGTCAATGATGATGTTTGTCAGGGGAAGTTTGTCCCTGAAGGGACCAATGATGTATTAACTGCCATTGTTCGTAAGGCGGATCACCCTGGGCGTGCTAGAGATTTCGGTGGAGAACATGAATCACACACTTTTTTGGTAAGAAGAGAAGACAAGCAAGTCGAGGAACGGTCTTAAGTGAAGAGCAATTGAATAAATTCAAATGTGATCTTGAAAGAAAATATGAGTCTAAAGTCGAATCATTGAAGGATGAAATGACTAGACAGTTGAATGAAGCTTTATCCCGAGCTGAGATTCATGGCCCCAGTAAGGTGCTGATGCACCATCACCGGTCGTTTCCCGTGGATATCGAGAGAGTAGATATTCCAACATTAGTCAACGTTCAATTTTGTTATAAGTCTAACTTATAAGTTAACATATAATATTCTATTTTCATAAAATTAACATTTTCGACTTTGTTTATAGGATGGTGCTAAATGTCGTCTTGGTTTGAGGACAATTTCTACAAATGGAGATAATATGGCGGTTATCGTCGCCCTTGCCTAAGTGTACAACGCCGACCCTGGTCAAACGCTACATAGTATTCCAATGCTTGCTAATCATGTGAAGGTGAATATCACAATGGTCATGGATGGTTTTGAAAAGCAGTAATTCCCGGTCAGTGTTGATAGTGGCGATTCGTTCGTATTGTCACAAGTAGTGGGAACGTTTGTCCAATGGCCCAGAGAATTAGTATTTCCTGAAGGCGAGGTAATTTATTATTTATTTCATTCATTCTTAAATAATGTCCCCAATCGATGAAAACACAATTATCGAGATTTGAATAGAGAGAAACATGATAGATAAATAATGTTGTTTATTTCTTTGTTGCACAATAATTCCAAAATAGGAACCATTACCATCTCATCATAACAAAACAATTGTGGATAAGGGTAAGCAAAAGTCTTTTGGAAAGGCTCCACGAGAGGAACATAGTCTTCCTAAGTTTCCTTTGGTCAACACGGATATCTTAGAGGAGCTTCATGGTGATGTGTTTGAGTTACATGAGATTTTGGAGTTATTTAAACCAAATCTTTGTGAGTTCTCCATCCCTCTACCAAAAGAATTGTTCAATTACACGAATGATGGCTTTGCTACCCTTATTATTCGACAATAATTTGCTCAGTTTTGCAATGGTGATTCGCTCAAATTTTCCATTATACAAGGTTTTTTGTTGTAAGTAATTTACCACGGGCTATATTTGATTCATAACATTATATAACTTATCTTATTCATTTAAGAAAAAAATATTATATTGATTGCAAGTATTTTTTTCCTTCTCTTGTTTATAGGTATATATCAAGTAAAATTGAAGAAATTAGAGTTCATGATATTGGATTCTTGTGTCCGGAGATTTGTTCTTAAGCACATTGGAAAAGTGACAGACAGGCTACAAGAGAATATTTGGCACGAGCTCTGGGGGAAACATCCAATAAAAATTTAATTTTTCTCCCGTATAACAGCTCGTACGACTGATTCATTAGATATGTTTGTCATTTAATAATATATACCGTATTTAATTTTCTTTATCTTGTTAATTGCAGGCATCATTGGATATTGATAGTTATATGCCCAGAAGTACGAAAAGGTTACTTGTTCGATCCAGCTTCCACACGGGACCCCAAAATATCGAAAGATTTGCTTTTGTAATTTAAATTAATTCTTTTTTTTAGTTGATGAATTTTCTTTGTTATTTAGTTCTTTTTATGTGTGTTTGTTGAAAATACTCAAATATCATATTTTGAAATGTAGGGCTTTTAGGATTGCATCATCAATAAAAGGGAATGGTAAAGGCCTAACATTTTCTAGGATAAAGGTAATACATGTATTTTCTTTTTATGTTTTATGTATTAATATAACTAATCTTTATTATTTACTTTTTTTTCAAGTGTCGCCAGCAACCGGGGCCTACCGAGTGCGGGTATTATGTGATGAGGTATATGGACGACATTGTCAATAATTCTCCCAATAGTCTAAATATTGGAGTGGTAAGTTGATTTATTTATTATTATCTTTAATGTTTATATAGTGAGAAGTTTTAAATCACAATTAGTTAGTATTAATAAATCTAATATTTTGTTTCAATATTTTAGATTTAAGGATTGGATACCGAATCAAGATCCTTATTCACCGTTGGAGTTCGATGATATTCGGAATGTGTTTGCGAGATATTTTATTGACGTTCTTCTAAATTCTTAATTTTAAGCATTTATTGACTTGGGGATAAAAGGAAATGGAGGCATGCGTTTTCTGTTGTGGAGTGGGTGTACAGTTCTAAAGAGCACAAACATTTCAAGAGCAGGTACAAGCATGCATTGATCTCTGAGCATAACAATTTGTTCTAATTTCTATGTTGTGTTTTTATTAGTTTGTTTGAATTGAAAATTTAGGTTTGTGTACACAAAGTTATTGAAGGTTCTTGGGAGAGCCAGAAAGCCTCGTGAAGCTCTTAAAGTCTTCAATTTAATGCGTGTAAAATATTTTTTTTTCTTGATATTTTCTATGGGTTTTCAGTTTTATATTGATGAGATTAAATTGTTATGGTGTGAGATGATATATTTGAATGGTTTTTGTCTGCTATTTATAACATGAAGGATGTTTGTTTGGACAATTTGTATTTGTTATGAATATTTTGGTTTGTAGGATTAATTGTTGGATATTTTATTTAGCTTATGTTCAAAACATTTCTATAGTTTACCAAATGTTATTTTCAAACATAAACATGGTGGTGTATAATTTTGTTTTACTTATATACCATATTTTACGGATGGAGATGAACATATATTTCGTAAAGAAAAAATAAAAAATCACACTCTTTTTTTATTCGAATACATACATACATACATACATACATACATACATACATACA
>BMAC01001575.1:17340-30865 GCA_014905375.1 Phtheirospermum japonicum
TGATCTTTGCTACATGGGCTTCAGGTCACTCTTCCTGCTGTTCCTACGATTTGGGTCGACAATCAAAGTGCTATTGTTGTTGCCTCCAATCATGTTGTTGTTGCCTCCAATCATGTTCTCCAGTCTCATATGAAGCATTTTGAGTTAGATCTTCATTTTGTTCGCGACCTCATTGCGAAGAAATTGCTGACGGTTCAGTTTGTCCCTTCTATTGATCAGACTACCGATGTCTTCACCAAACCACTATCTCATCAATTCTTCGTTCGGCTCCGGAATAAACTCTCTGTTCTTCATATCGCCGCACTCGAATTGAGGGGGGGATAATAGAGAGAGACCTTATAAGCTCAGGTATCAGGTCACCTGGTCATATAATGGTTGGCGATCTAAACTAATTCAGCAGTAGCATGAGCGAGGCTGCGATATTCAACCTCAGTGCTGGAACTCGAAACAGAGGTCTTCTTCTTATAACACCAGGAGACAATATTGCGTCCGAGAAAAATACAAAATTCAGTGATGGATTTTCTTTCATCCAGATCACCAGCCGAGTCGGACTCTTAAAAGCCTGTTATAGTAAAGAATGAGGTTTTACTTTAGGTTATGCATAAGTAATGGTACCGGCAAGATATCGTAGAATTCTCTTGACAACTCGTCAGTGTGTGCTGAGAGGATAGTGCATATATTGGCACACTTTGTTGACGCTGTAAGAAATATRAGGTCGAGTAATTGTGATATARTGAAGAGATCCAACAATACTCCTGTAAAAGATTGGATCAACAGTYGGTTCCCCTTGAGARTTAGAGAGGACAGGAGAGACAACCATCGGTGTTGGGYWGGCTTTAGCTCCAGTCATACCAGATTTTTCTAGAAGAGTCAAAATGTACTTGCCTTGATTCAGATGTCGACGTTGAGCAGTGTGCYAAACCTCAATGCCAAGGAAATGATGCAGTTCACCTAAATTCTTTAATGAAAAAGATAAATCCAGGTGGGTAATAAGCTTCGAAATTCTGACTTTGTCGCTACCGGTYACGAGAATGTCGTCAACATACACTAAAACCCAGATGCAGCCTGAGGAAATGGTGGAGTAGAAAAGAGAGCTATCATCCCGGGAGGCAAAGAAACCAAAACGAATAAGAACAACTCTCAATTTTCCAAACCAGGTGCGGGGAGCCAATTTAAGCCCGTAAATCGCTTTCGACAATCTACACACCTGAAAATTGGTACCCTCCTYTTCAAAGCCAGGTGGCTGAGACATGAAGACTTCTCAGTCCAGTTTGTCATGCAGAAAGGCATTATTGATATCGAATTGTTTGATCGGCCAATTATAGTTGACAACGATGGAGAGCACAACTTGTATAGTGGTAGCTTTAACAATRGGGGTGAAAGTGTCAAAAAAATAAAAACTGGGGACCTGACTGTATCCTTTGGRGACTAATCTGGTTTATATCGAGCAATAATTCCATCAGCACGAGTTTTCAGTTTGAACACCCACTTGCAACCAATCAATGACTTGCCCGGAGGTAGCTCAGAGAGAGACCATGTCCAGTTCTGAAGGAGAGCTTCATACTCTTCACACATAGCTTCTTTCCACTTGGGATGTGTTAAGACTTCAAAATAGAAGGAGGGCTCCCTAAAATCYAGGAGCTCCGTGCTGAGCACCTTGGGCTTGTAAATTCCTGTTTTAGCTCATGTTATCATGTGATGTTTATCTACAAAACGATTAGCACTAGTCACAGAAGAAAAAGGAGAAGCATGTGGAGAGCTCATTATTGGTAATTCAACAGTAAGAGGAATAGTAGAGGGACTGGATTGACTYGAGGATAGTGYGATTGYRTGATGGGGAGGAKTYGGAGATTGGAACATTTGWGGTGGTGGTGAGGTCGCACAGTATGYATTCTGYGGAACCTGTATAAGAGGGGTCGGACCAAGTATGGAAGGCTGAATATCAGACTGTGGTGAGGTCGCATGTGGTTTTGGTGAGGTCGCTGGCACATGTGGCCAGGTCGCATGTGGTTGGGTTGAGGTCGCAGAAGATAGTGGCAACCTCTCCGACAGTGTAGTAGTATGAGGAATAGGTATAAGAGGTGGAGTACCAAGAATAGATGGTTGAATATTGGAGCAGGAGTGAGGTTCAAAATTCTTAGAGACGGGAAATTTTAGCTCGTCAAAGATCACATGTCTGGTGATTATAACCTTGTTATCTAGAAGTAAGACTTTGAAACCCTTATAGTGTTCACTGTAACCAAGTAAGGTACTAGGTTGCGACCTGAACTGAAGCTTATGTTTATTGAGTGGTCTAAGATGAGGGTAACAGAGACACCCAAAGGGTTTGAGATGAGTGTAGCTGGGAATTTGATTTAGTAGGAGCTGATGAGGACTTTTATACTGAGTGGTTTTAGAGGGTAACCAATTTATGAGATAGATATCAGTGGTAAAGGCATCATCCCAGTACTTYATAGGTAGATGAGAGTGAGAGAGGAGACAGAGACCTTTTTCAACAATGTGTCTATGTTTTCTTTCGGCAAGCCCATTTTGTTCAGGTMTGTAGGGACAAGAGATTCTGTGGTGTATCCCAGAGGAGTGAAACAGGTTTGTGAGGGCTTTAAATTCTCCCCCTCCATTACTTTGCAGAWGAGTGAAGGTAGCGAGCACATCAGATTTATGATTTAGKAGATAGATCCAAGTATATCGAGTATAGTGGTCAATAAAGGAAACATAGTAGGAGAATCCATTCGAGGATTTAACAYGAGAAGGACCCCATACATCTGTTTGTACAAGATCAAAGGGTTTTGTATACTCAGTTCCTGAAGGAGAAAAGGGTAGCTTATGGCTTTTACCCTAAAGAAAAGCACAACAAGTGGAAAAGGTAATTTTGTTATTATTAGAAATGGAGAGATTATAGGTTTTGAGAACTTTTTGTAATACATTATTGGTAGGATGCCTTAATCTAAGGTGCCATAACTGTAAATKTACTTCCTTATTTGGATCACTGGACTCGGTGATGAATATACTAGGATCTCGTCTTGTGAAAGAGGTATATGGGGTTGATGGCGAGCTGGAGGTGTTGGAGAGTTGGATGTCAAATTTGTAAAGGCCATTCCTAAGAGAGCCTCTGAGAAGAATTTGATGTGTAACCTGATCGTTTACACAGCAAGAAGTYGAATAAAATTCAAAGTAAACGGAGTTATCTTGAGTAAATTGAGAGACACTAATAAGGTTCTTAGTTATGTGTGGAACATGAAGAAGTTTTTTGAGTATAAAGGATTTGTTACTGGATTGAAACTGAGAATTACCAATATGAGAAATACACAAACCTGATCCATTTCCAACTTGAACCTTGTTGTTTCCTTGGAACTCTGAGGCGATATTGATATTAGCGAGGTCATTGGTGACATGATTAYAAGCTCCAGAATCTGCATACCAGCTCGCATCGCTGCCTGAATCAGACATCAGTGATAGGGCAGAGGGATCAATGCACTGAGTCACGGGATAAGCGGAGTAGGAGCTCGCTGAAGTGTTGAATCTATTCTGTGCATTGGATTGTGAGGTGTAGGCAGTATCAAATCGGTAATAGCATTTGTCAGCAGAGTGTTTAAAGTAACCATAGATTTGACAAGGTCTGAAACCTCTTCCATCTCGTCCTCTATTGCTTTTGTTCCTTCCTCTGCCCCCTTTTCCAAGTGGCGACCTCTTCCTCTGTATGCCCCTGTGATTCAAGCTTTTGTGTGTGTGCCTACTTATAAATATTTGTCAGAAATTTAATAGCTTGCCCGCAAGAGAACGGGATCGCGTGTAGGTTAGCAAAGTTAACTCGAGTCGTCTCTCGAGGAACATGCAATCGAAATCTCGAGTAGTTTGTTCAATCACATGTAACATGAAAAATTATACAATTGGGGGGGGGATTGTGATTACCTAAGAATGTGAAACGATATTAATTAAAACTATGTAATTCTAACTAAGCAATTCACTGAGAACATGTAAATTCAAACCAAGAAAATAATCTACGAATTTAAATAAGATCAACTAGCATAATCGAAAAGCAATGATCTAAAGCGTAAAGTAAACGGAATAAATTATCTAGCATGAACAATAACAAACATTAATTAAACTAATTGAAAGATTACGAATCCGAATACCAAAAGTATCTAGGGTTTGAAACATAAAATGATTCAAGAACTATAATCGTAAAGCTATTACTTAATCGAATAAATTAAACTAAGGAAGCAATTAAAGAGTTTAGAGTACTTATTTAAACTAAGAAATTGCAGTAAATTCTCAAGCTAATCTGGAGAGATTGCGTAGACCTTGGTCAAAAATTGAGTCACGAACTAACGATTGGAACTTGGAGCTTTGCGACCCTTGAATCTTTGATCTCGAGCTATTATTGCGATATGGGATGTGGATGGTTTTTTGTTTTTGAGCCCGAGAACCGTAAGTAGGGTTGTAGTGGTGTGTCGTCTTTGTTGGGACGGACTTAGAGAAGGGTTTTTTATAGTTTTCACTTGTCTTGGAGCATAAGTAACCCTAAAAATCCATTTCTGGGCAGTCGCGTCGACCGACGCAGGGTCGGCGTCGACGGTCAGGATCGATGCTACAGAAAGTTACATCGAGTCAAGCATCGACCGACGCACCCTTGGATCGACACTTCAGAGAGTCACGTTGGTTAAACGTCGACATAGTGTCGACCGTTGTGGGCAGAATCGCGTCGACGCCTGCGTCGACCGACGCAACTTCGCTGCACGTCTCATTTTCTTGATCTTTCTGCTACTCTTTCACCGGAAAGCCTGTTCTCCACTCTTGAACATCTAACTTCATCTGTTTACGCGCTGAACTCTTCCGGTTACTTAGCTGTAAGGTGAAAAATAACAAATAATCACCTATTCTCATCAATTACAATCAAAATACGGTAAAATAAGCTGGAAGTATAAAAATACGGAATTAAGCTTAAACTATCCAACTTATACCAAAAACAATAAGAAAAACTAACTAAAATACCAATAAAAATAAGGATAAATATGTGCTAATCAACCACCCCACGCTTATTGGTTTGTTCGTCCTCGAACGAACGATAGTTTCAAAGTATAACAAGAATGAAAATCAGTCCAAGCAATGAGTCGTGCGATGCTACATAGATAATTTTAAAAATATAGATACATGCAACGCAACTTCAAACACTCCACCCCTATTACATTGTTGCTCCAAAATCGAATTCATGCATCCTCACAAGGATAATATATATGCTGTACGCTCAATGCACTCAAGTATTTTCTGCATGGGATGTGTATACGCTCCAATCATACAAATTCAAGTACAATAAACAAGAACCAAAAATCAATCTCTTTTCAATCGCAAATTAAGTGTGTTATCAAACTAAGAATTGGAAAAGGTCTTTTCGGGTTGTAATGTAAGGCTTTTGGACGGGTATGGAATATATAAGTCGTGTGGCTAACTCACGGTCTAACGTGATCAATAACCCACTCAACTAGTCTAATCACGAAGCAAATGTGCTTCACCTCGTTCAAAAACAAAAATCTCACTAAACACTCATAACATAGCCTTTGAACATAGGCTATTTCCCAACTCGTAACTCTAAACCGACTTGTAGCACTACCACTTAATCACAATTGAAGCTTATTACATGCTTCTTTTTTCCACACAACTCTTTTGCCCCCTGATCATTAGGCTTCAAGAAATTAAACAATAAAACACAAGCCTTTATAAGCGCGTAGGCAATTACATAACACGTAGGCAAGATAACACAAGCAATCTCATATGAAGAACGAAAGACAATTTTCGCATAAATTAATTAAAACATAATCTCACGAGGGTTTCCACATCCCTAGAACTAGATAAAACAATCACTCACTCATTGAGTTCATGAAATAAAAGAAAAATCAATAAGAAGAGAAGCATAATTCTAAGATAAAGATTATAAGGAAGCTTAGATCTTGAATCTTGAGTCTTTTCAATTTTCAAGCTCCTTTGATGTTGGGTGTTTTGGACTCCTTTTGGGGCTTAGAAAACCTAGGATTTATTTCAAAAAAACCTAAGGTTTCACACACAAATCCTAAGGTTTCTAATCCCCAAAAGAAGTCCAAAACACCCAACATCAAGGGAGCTTGAAGATTGAAGATCCAAGACTCAAGATTCAAGATCTAAGCTCTCTTATCCCTCTTTTCTTATCTTAGAATTATGTTTTATTTATTTTTCTTCTATTATTCCATGAACTCCATTAGCAAGTGATTGTTTTATCTAGTCTTGGGGATGTGGAAACCCTCATGAGATTATGTTTTAATTAATTTATGCGTATTTCTTTCGTTCTTCATATGAGATTGCTTGTGTTATTCTGTTTACTTTTCATGATTGCTAAATTCATGACATGATTGCTGAATTCTTGGTTTGGATTGGCCACCTAGATTAGGGATTTGGTTGTCAATTGCTAGAAAGAGAACTTCTTCCCGAGAACTTCTTCCCGTGTAATTGTCGTAGTTTCGATTTCTCTGAAYCAACTAATGSTCTRGCATRATTAGGGGTAACACAACATAAGTTGAATAAACCGAGCTTATGTGTTTATTGCTTAGATTAACCTATTTGCCTGGTTGAATTTGATAGGCAAGAAATTGTACGATATTTAATGGTTTAATTCCTATATTTTTATGTGCTTAATATTCTTATATATATTTATTTCTCGCATATTTGTTATTATGAGTAGTCGAGCACCAATTATATATTTTCTCTTATTTTGCAGTAATTAGGTGCTAAATTGGTGTATTAAAGATTAAAGGATGGTGRATAAGAGTTGCACGAGTAAACGAGAGACAAAACGAGTGAATTGGCAAAGAAAGGACGATTCTGGTTATCTAGATGGGTTATCGCTMGGATCAACCGTTATAGAAAGATTGAAACAGCTAACATCACTTCCAGTCAAGAACCGTTATAGTATCCTGCTGAGCCTACTGAGCCTGCCGAGACTGCCGACCAGCCCTGCCGAGTGCCGCCTGCGTCGCTCGGCAAGCCCGCCCGCGTCGACCAATCTACGTCAGTCGATGCCAGAACCGTTATAGAAGCCCTGTCCGATGCACTTGCCCATGAACTCTCTATCGCGTCGATCCGAAATACGTCGATCGACGCTCGGTCGACGCGACTGCCCAGAAAARGCATTTTTTWGGATTTCTTATTGCCCAAGACTCCCTAAACCTATAAATACCTCCCTTAAACATAAAAAAATGCGTGGAACATTAATCCTAGGGTTCCAAGGCACCAAAAGGAGCCCAATTCGACCATCCATCAAGAGCTTGAAGATGGAAGACTCAAGATCTAAGCTTCCCCCTCCCCCGGCAACGACGCCAAATTTTTGAACCAAACTTTTGTGCACCCCTTTTTAATATATTTTAATTTAAAACACGCAAGCTTGCTCGCAAGAGTACGAGGACGCTTGTAGGGTGGGAAGTTMACTCATGTTAATCTCTCGAGGACAACTGTTCGGTCTCTTAGATGTTTTTCTCAAAACAGTTAAACAAGTAAACTCTCACAAATTGGGGATTTATTTGTTTTTGAGTTTCGATTATAACTAAGAACTTGAGCAATAATAAATTAAACTAATTAACCTAATTTAACAAAACTAAATTACCAACTAGAAATTAAGAACACTAATTAACCAAATTAAACTAGAAATTTAATTATTAACTAATTATTTAATAAGAAACTCAATTAAAACTTGAAACTAAGCAATTATTCAATATTAAAACTAAAACGCATCAGCTAGAAAACTATAAATCAACTCAATAATTCAACTCTAAACAACAATCATGCATGAATTAAYCATCTATGGCTCCAACGATTATCAAACAATAAATRGATTCATGAAAACTAAGCAAACAAACATAAATTAATTGCATGAATATTRTCAACCAATRCAAGTATCCAATATTCAAACATAAACATAAAAARCTGAATTAAAACAGAAACTAAATTGCATAAAACATTCAGCGAATTCAAGTTCAAACGTAAAATTCAAGAACATAAAGTAATTCTAATTATCTAAACGCTAAATCTAAGAATTAAACTAAGAAAGCAATTAAAAAGTTTAGAGTACTTATGAAATCTAAGAAGTGCAGAAAATTTCTCCAGCTATTCCGGAGTTAAAAGGCTGTTATTCGACGAGGATTGAATCACGAATGGAAAAACGAAGATTTGGATGCGTCGTTCTTCGATCCTTGGTCTATAACTTGAAAATGTAATATAAAATATAAAAATAGGTTTATTCTAAGCCTCCACACCCTAGTATTGTCTTAGTCCTCTGTAAATCCGAATTAGGGTGGGTATTTATAGATATTAGGTGTCTTAGGGCCCAAGAAAACTTAAAAACGCGTCAAAAACGCGTTCCAGTGTTTAACCGTTCTAGAAAACTGGCAGCGGTCGGCAGCGCTCGGCARCTCTCGGCGGGACTCGGCAGGACCGTCTCTGCAGCATCAGGCAACATGGATACTAAAACGGTTCCAGCATCTGACCGTTCTAGAAAACCTGGCAGCTTCTAGAAGTTGCAAATTTTAAAGCTCGTTTTCATTTCCTTGAACATCAATTCTTCTAATTAAGCTCCGAAATCCTCCGGTGACTTAGATGTATTGGAAAAACAACAAATAAACACCTTTTTATTTTGATTTTGATTAAAATGAGGTAAAATAAACTGGAAATACAAAAATACAAAAATTTGCTCAATTTATCCAACTTATACCAAAAACACTAAGAAAAAAAATACTAAAATACTACTAAAATCAATTAATTTTTGATTCGAACTTTTGTGTACCTACTTATAAAGATTTTTCAAAAATTTAAAAGCTCTCCCCCAAGAGAACGGAACCGCGTGTAGGTTGGTAAGTTGAACCGAATCGTCTCTCAAGGAAAACTAGGCTCGGAAGTTCCTTTTGTGTTTGTTGTTCACGAATAAGAGAATAAAATAAAATTCTAATCTAAACACATAAAACTAAGAATTTAATTCAAATAAAGAATACTAAAAGTCAAAGTTTTTTGAAAAGTTTTATGAATCAAGGGTTCTAGAGCTTAGAATCGTTTCCACGATCTTTTGGGAAAATCTCAATTGATGGTTCACGACGATTCTAGGCTCTATCCCCGTTAAATCTAGCCAAGCAATTTCATCAATCTCAACATAATAATCCCAACATCATCATCACCAATAATATTATACAATTCATCATCATACATGGGGGGGTTTTGTTTTTTTGTAGATCAATTATTAAAATATCAAGCATGAATCGAAAAGCATAAGAACTAATTAAACTAAATTAAAACGAAAGGAATTAAAGACTTACTAATTAAACTATGATGAACAATAGCGTTTTGGTGTCGAGATCTTGAATCTAAGCTATCTAATCTATCTAAGAACTAATCTATACTAATCTAAAGCTAGAGATTTAAAATTTAGAAATTTAAAGAGAAACTAAGAAAATAAACGGCACTCGTTGGGGTTGTCAGCCCCTAAAAGGCCTTAGAAACCCTAGAAATATGATAATATATGTAAAAAACGAAATACATAGGGTATTTATAGTTGTGGGAAGTCTTGGGTAGCAAGAAACCCTTAAAATGCATTTTCTGGGCAGTCGTGTCGATCGGGCGTCGATCGACGCGTTTAGGATCGACGCTACAGAGAGTTCGTGGGCAGGTGCGTCGATCAGGATTTCTATAACGGTTATTTCGTCAACCGATGTAAACTGTCGACACGGGCGGACTGGCGCAGGCGCGGTCGGCAGGTGTGCGCAGAGATCGACAGTGCTCGGCAGGGCTGGTCGGCCAGGGATACTATAACGGTTCCAGATGGAAATCCGTTATAGAAAGTCAGCAGTTTCAAATTCTTCAAATCGSMACCCGTTTTCYCTGAAACTCTACTCATTTGCCCATCCTTGACCAAATTCAGGCCAAAAAACTTCCAAATACATAAAATTAATTAATTATAATTAAAATACGATAAAACAAGTTGGAGATAAGAAAATACGAAAATAAGCTTAATCTATCCAACTTTCACCGAAAACAATAATAAAAACGAACAAAATACTAATAAATCAAGACAAATTCATGTTAATCAACTACCCACGCTTATTGGTTTGTTTCGTCCTCGAACAAACGATAAATTCGAAGTATAACAAGAAAGAAAATAAGCTCAAAGCAATGAGTCGATGTCGTGCTACATAGATAATTTTGAAAATATAGATAAATGCAACACAACCTCAAACACTCCACCTTTATTACATTGTCGCTTCAAAAACAAATTCATGCATTCCTCTCAAAAGGGATATATATATGGGTGTTCGCTCAAAAGCACTCAAGCATTGCTGCATAGGACGTTTATACGCTCAAAATCATACAAATACAAGCACAATAAATAAGCACGGAAAAATCAATCTCTTTTCAATCGCAAATTAAGTGTGTTGTCGAACTAAGAATCGGAAAAGGTCTTTCGGGTTGTAATGTAAGGCTCTTTGGACGGGTATGGAATATATAAGTCGTGTGGCTAAATAACTCACTCAACCTAACCTAATCACGAAGGCAATACCCTTCACCTCGTTCAAAAATAAAAATACCTCACTAAACACTCATAACGTAGCCTTCAACTTGGGCTATTTCTCAACTCGTAAACCGTAAAACCGACTTGTCGCTCAAACCACTTAAACACAATTGAAGCTTATAATGTGCTTCTTATTCAACACAACTCTTTTGCCTCTTAAACATTAGGCTTCACGCAAAAATAAACAATAAACTTAAGCCTTAAATTAAACGCGTAGGCAATTACTCAACAAGACTCACCATCCTTTCTTATTTTTTTTCTCTTTTTTTTATTTAATTGCCCCCCTTATTATAATTTTTGTGGTGTATCCTTTTTTTTTCTTTTTCTTTTTTTTCGGATGGTGGTCCTTAATTACAAAAATTTCATAAGTCCCTGGTAAATTTCAAAAGCACTAACAACCAATAAAAATAACGAACTCCTACCCCACGCTTTTAATGGGTTAGTAGGAGTCAACTCAATAAAATCACTCATGGCTAAATGCATGGATTATTTGTCTATGATTGGCTCATTCGGAATTTATAGTGGCTAAAATTTATGGATATGTCCAGGATAAGGTTTTTTCTGTGCTTTTCTGTGCCTTAACGTCATTTTCAAAGTKAACTACACACAGCGGTTTCAAAGAGATATCAAGACTGAAACTTATTCAAGCACATGCAAAGATGATAATCACTCAGGCTACTCACTGGCTTTTTGCATGAAGAAGTTTTGAATTGACGCTACTTTTAAGGTTTTGCGAAATCAATTGCGTCCAATTACCATTTTACAATATAAATAATAATTTTGAGAAATTTTATGCACTTATACACGCTCAAAATACAAGAACTTCAAATCATACTTAATTAACTTTGACAGGCAAGCCATACAAACACAATTAAGCGCAGCAATAGCAATCAATCACGTAAAAAAAAATTAAAAATTGCACAAATTTTACTATAAATAACACTAAACCATCCCCTCCTTTAAAAACGAGGCAAACTCGTGATTTCCATAAGTAAAAGAAAAGAAAAGCAAGGGAGATAGGGAATAAGAGAAAATCCCTGAAAAATTGGCGAGCAACTCCAAAAAGGCGTTCATGCAATAATCCTTCGTCTCGAAKTCGTGATCGAAAATGTCTTGAATAAAACCTATAAAGACAAAACAAACGAACAAAAAAAACTAACTAGTAAAACTTAAAGAAGAAGAAAATGATARGAATACTTGGGTTGCCTCCCATGAAGCGCTTGGTTAACGTCGGAAGCTCGACGTCTTCTACGAACGATGCTATCCCGGATCCAAAAATAAGTGACGATCGTGCCACAACTTAGTGTTCTCRAAGAGTAAATGTAGGCAATTTAAATCACCAAGGCAAGCACGGGAAGCAAGTCGTAGAACAAAAACTTCAATTTGCTTCGGAGGACGAAAAAAAGCGAATAATTGATCACCACGAATATATCAGTAGGAAAATGCAGCATAGGGTGATCCTCTACTTTCTTAAAAATTAGGGAATCCGTTGAACAAATGGCAAATCCCTCGTACACTCCGAACTCCTTCAAATCTTTAGCATCTCCCTCAACACCCTGAAAAATATTAAAATCTATATAATGGCATAGGGGATGGAAGTTTTGCTCGATTACCTCAGCCACCATCTCATTCTCAACAAGATCTTCAATAACCTTCTCCTCACAAACTTCTCCTCACAAACTTCTCCCAAACGATCATCCAAGCTCGTATTCTCAACCTCTAAGATGGGCTCAATTGCAACAAGACTCGGCATCTCAAGCTGACTTGGAWGTTCGTCTTTCTCGTCCGACCTTTTCGCTAAATAATCCTCGATTTGACCACACAGTGCCTCCATATTCTTTGTAATCTTAGAATAGTTATCTCATATGGTCGATAACGCAAGTTCGTCTTGATGGTGAATGGTTTTGGCTTCTTGATCTTGCTGCCAATCTTGGACGGCGACAACTTCCTCCTTTGGATKACCATCAAATGTTACCAAACATTCATYCGTCATATGCCCTCGTCATCAACAACGATCACACATTACATTAGGTACGAAGAACATCCTTGATAAGCGAGAAATTACACGCTAATTGACGGTTTAATTCCGGTGATTTTATTTGCTTAATATTATCATATATGCTTATTTCTCGCATAATTGTTATTATGAGTAATCAAGCACCAATTGTATATTTCTTCTCTATTTTGCAGTATTTGGTGCTATATTTATCGAAGGATGTCTCACAAGGAAGTAGAGAAACAAGGATTGACGAATCGACGAGAGAAAAACCAAGAATCATGATGTTGATTCGATGATGCATCGATGCTGAGGATGGATCACGTCAGTCAACGCGATGTGCGGTGTTGCGCTGGCTGTGCGCGCATCAGTCGACGCCATGTTGACGGAACTTTCTGAAGCGTCGATTGGAAGGGCGTCAGTCGACGCAATGTCGATGCTCATGCTCTAAAGCGTCGATTGGAAGGGCGTCAATCGATGCAATGTCGACGCTCATGGTTTGAAGCGTCGATTGGAAGGGTGTCAATCGACGCCCATGCAGGACGATGCGGGCGGGTGATGCGCGTCGACGCCGAGGGCTGGTTCGCGTCAGTCGACGCCGACTCGGCTAAGTTATTTTTGGAAGAAAACTTGCGCGAAAAGAAAAAGGATTCCTATATAAACCCAACCTTATTTCGTCCCAGAGACATATACAACATATCCTAGGGTTCTAAGGAGGTCCATTGAGGTTCCAATTCATCTCAAATCATRCATACGCAAGAGAACTTGAAGATTGAAGATCAAAARACAAGATTCAAGTTCTACACATCGTCTCTCCTATTTTATCAAGAATTATGTTTGTTTATCTGAAACTTTTCTTTTATTTTCTTAAATCCATGAGTGAGTAAACTTATTATCTAGTTCTAGGGATGTTGAAACCCTCGTGAAACTATGTTTAATTGATTTATGCAATA
>BMAC01001576.1:21052-54488 GCA_014905375.1 Phtheirospermum japonicum
TCCTTTTTAATTATTATTGCTATTATATTATTATTATTAACATTATTATTGTTATTATTATTATTATTATTATTATTTCATTAATATTGTTATTATTTATTATTATTATTATTATTACTATTTTAAATATGAAAAATACTAATTAAAATATATTTTTCTAATTTATTAGGTGACGAGCAATAAGGGGACTTAGGATTTCAACTACGTGCATATCACTCGACTTTTCCACGACATTTTTACGAGGTAGGGACCCCGACTTATCTATGTTAAATTTTACATGCTTAAATCTACGTGCTATGTGTATCATGAAATTCGATGTTTATAAAAATCTAATATAGACGTAGACCTAAAGTTGTCTGTGACCGAAAGTTGTCATCGGGTTTATCCCGGCGTGCTATACCCATTGATTAAAACCAGGGGCCTTATGTGCCTATGACCTAAAGTGTCATCGAGGAAACTCGCCGCGTTTTAGCTGCAGTCAACTGTTTTTTCGACGTTAAAATTTGCGAATTCTATGGTTAAATGTGCTATATTTGAGTTGTATGATTTTGCATGGAAATGTCGGTGTAACTATTGAGTACGTTGAGCCCATCCCAAATCAACGATATTTTTTTTCAGGTACCAACGACGATATCGAGTGAATGGGAGACGAGGAAATGAATAAAACTTTGACACTGAATTTATGTTCTTAAATTATTTTATTGTTTTGATTACAAGTCGAATTAGACATAAATGCGTGGTTTTTAAATTATTTTCCATTGGTGGAGTTTTAGATATTTATTTTATGAATGTTATTTTCCGCTACGTAATTTTGAACCTAAAGAAAATTTTCTATTTTCTTTTGATCTTTTATATTAAAATTACGAAAACTTGACATTTATTGTGACGCCAAGATTTCTATATTTAATTACTTTAAAAATATAAATCATTTTTGAACTAAAGTGAAATCGGGGCGTTACATAACCTCATTTTCAAAGTCAACTACACACAGCGGTTTCAAAGAGATATCAAGACTGAAACTTATTCAAGCACATGCAAAGATGATAATCACTCAGGCTACTCACATGCTTTTTGCATGAAAAAGTTTTGAATTGACACTGCTTTTAAGGTTTTGCGAAATTATTTGCGTCCAAGTACCATTTTACAATATATATATGTAAAATTAGAAGTTCTATGGATATATAAATAATTATCAGATTCACGATGTTGTTAATCAATGTTACCAACATCAGTTAACAACATCGACCAGAGTAAATAAAATTTATGCAGCGGAAATTAAAATATGAGATCATGATTAAACAAATTCAGTTCACAAGTAAAAGTACTTGTGAACTTGGGTGTACAAACCCGAAAACCATATTACTTTCTTTTAAGTTCAATACAAAATATAAAGTAATATATGAAAACTAAATATCAAGAAACTTGATACTAAATACTTATTGCCGGAATGGCAAGATCTTCTCCGTTGGTCACGCAACTTTGAAGAACTTGTTAATCACGATTATTGGCTCCAAGTAGTACGTCGTGTTCTTTCTTCCTTGCTTTGCCGTGCGTCTTGCGTCGTGCGATCTCTCCTTGAATTTCCCGTGCGTAAAAATCCTTCTCGAAAAGTCATGAATGTAAGAGTATTGAAGGTGTCCCCTTCTCTTGGCTTTGTCTTGTCTTAAATAGAAGAGTCCTAGAGTCCTAAAATTGGTAGATTCCTAAAACCAAATCCTAAACACAATCTAGGAATAATTAAAGTCTTGTATACAGACTAGGAAACAAATCTGGAGTCCTAATTTTAGTTCCCTAATATATTTTGGGCCTAAGAAAGGCAAATAACTAAATAAGGAATTATTCCCAAGAATAAAATCCTTAACAATCTCCCCCTTTTGCCTTTCTGGACAAAATACCCAAGACGCATGAAAATGATCAAAAGAGTAAAAACTCCCCCTGAATTAGAAACTCCCCCTTTATTAGAAACTGCCCCTAAATGAAGTATCCAATGTTGAAACAAACAAAATAGAACCAGCGTCTTCTATATTCTTCTCCCCCTTTTTGTTCTGAAAGCAAAAGGACCTCAACAAACGAGTCCCGAAGCGCCTGGTGCTGTGCAACCTGATTTTCAAACAAAGTAAACTGGGCTCGGACAAATGGAGCAGAAAATGGAGCCATGTTGGTATTGATGTTGGGAATACCAGAACCAACATCAAACATGACACCAGCTCGAAGAGGCGCCTTGGTGCCTAAAGAAGGTAATCAGGTTCTGCTTCACGAAAACACCAATGGGGGATTCGACGCTCAGCAATCAAGCCTCGATTTTGAAATCCCAATAACAACTCTTCAGCTTCACTCGCCAAGAACCTCGTGGAGATTTGTTCGATGTCTTCAATCTCGACGGCTTGAGACGGAGCCTCATCAGAGCTAGCAGAGTGGTCGGAGGCAAAAGTTGACATTGTTGCACTGGCAGATGGAATAATGTCAGAATCGAAGCTTGGAGAAGCGGAAGGATTGTCTTCAGGGGATGTTGGTTTCGGTGACACAACACAATAACCAACATGGGCTGACACGGCAGCTTTGGACTTTTATTTTCTCTCTTTGGGTGGAATTTTCTTATTAGCTAGACGCAAAGTATGTTTCTGGAGCTTTGCTGGGTGACGGTGAATTCGATATTCTGCAAGAGACTGAAAACAACTACAAACAAAAAAAATCGAGTGTCGCAGGCAGTAAAATTTGGAGAAAGAAAAAGTAGAATTAAGAAAATAACTCCCCCACTCTTTCTCAAAATAAGACACACGATCTCAACTCAACTACTCCATCATCTCAATTTTGGAAATAAAAACCACAAATCCCAACTACAAATTAAAACCGAGATAGAGCTAGATTTTTATAAACCATCACCATAGTTGAACAAAGCCTTTGCAAAGCAATTTTTCACTCGCCAAATTAATATCTTTATTACCTGTCCAACCGTCCGATTACAACTCCACTAAAATACGCGGTTAGAAAGATTCAAAACAAGATTAAGAGAATTTAAGATAGACACAAACACAAACAACAGAACGCACAGCAAGATGGCGTCTTCACAAAGTATGAATGTCCTACGGGATGCCTAAAATTCATGACCTAAAAAGGTTAAAAAGAACACATTATGATTTCAGAGACTTGATCCGATGTTGCTTTTTATTACTGACAACATCATTAACCAACATTACCTCAGGTGAAGTCAATGGAAACTTACCCCTTAACCCAAGTTAATGACTACGTCAAGATCTCTCAAGAAGGTGATTTTTAAAGATTGGAGCATTTTGAGTCCGGATTTTCTTCATCCTTGAAGGGATTTAAATCTTTTGATCTTCAGCAATTGCTGTTAACACCTCTTGTTTTTTGGACCTAGGAGAAAGCCAGTTTCTGCGGGCAAGTCCCACAATCACCTAATTTTAAAGAGGTTGCTCCTTTTTGTCATCACTTTTATTGCAACACAGGACCTTATTGCACTTTCAATCAAACTCAATGCATTAGAATCATGTATGAAAAGAAAGGTAGAAATGCATGCAAAATTATACAGATGTTGTGACTGATGTTGATAAGGGGTGTCACAACATCACAAACCAACATTGATTAAACTATGCACATACCGAGATCTCTTCTCAAACGAAAGAAGGTCTCAAAATCTAATGCCTTCGTGAAGATGTCAGCAAGCTGATTAACTGTTCCTATATGTTCAAGGCTAACTATCTTCCTCTCAACCAAGTCTCGAATAAAGTGGTACTTTATGTCAATGTGTTTGATTCGAGAAAGCTGGACCAGATTTTTCGAGATATCAATGGCACTGGAAATATCACAGAGCACAGTTAATGTTCTTCTATGTAGACCATATTCCTCTATCATTTGGTTCATCCACAATAACTGTGTACAAGCACTTCCAGCTACAATATACTCGGCGTTAGATGTAGAAAGAGAAAGGCACTTCTGTTTTTTGCTATACCAAGATATAAGATTCTTAGCATATTTGGAATCAGAAATAAAAATACCATCATCCAGTTGTTTAAATTGCAAACCAAAAAATTAAGAGAGATTACCTTCCACGCTCATCTCGAATGTATCAGATATTATCGTAAAAAACTCACTTACCATCGATTCAATACGAGTGACTGGAGCAAACGTCTTATCTGAATCTGAGTCTGATTTTGGATCAGCTTGAGTCGATGTTGGGATTGATGTTGAGTTCCCAAAACCAACATCACCAATTTCTTCAATTTCAACACGTGCATCTTTGACTTGGTAGCAGTTATCTGATGTCCTCTGACCAATAAGAATACATGTATTGCCCTCGTCATAAACTTCAAACTTTTCATGAGTGAACTTGACATTAAAACCACCATCGCACAGTTGGCTGATGCTTATCAAGTTCGCAGTTAAGCAAGTAACACGTTCTCGAGCTTCGCAATACCAGGGACATGAAGATTTCCTTAGCCAATGATTTGGCCATTTGCACCTCCACCATACTTCACCTTTCCTCCATGAAATTTGACAATATTCGAGAGGAGATCTTCCGAGCCGGTCATGTGCTTAGAGCATCCACTGTCAAAGTACCAGGCTCCAGGGGCATAGGATTTCAGGGAGGTACAGATCAAGTTGCACTTAATATCAGTTTTCTTGACCCAAACCTGTTTGAACCTGGTGTTGGTATTGATGTTGGTATGACAGAAATCAACATTGGATTCAGCAGTCAGCTTCGACCTTTTAAAATGAATTTGCTTGCTAACAAGCTTCCAGCAGTATGGTCGTATGTGACCTGGTTCACCACAGTGATGACACACGTATTGTCTTCTTCTACTCTTGTGGCGTTTGGTCAACTTCACCTTTTGACTTGAAATTGGCTTTTGAACATGCTTGTATCCAATCCCGTATTTTGAACAATTCGGGATACTCGATTCCAGAATCCCATCCACCTTGGCCTTGCCTTTGTTGATATTTGAGATGGTTCCTTGAACCTTTGTCAACTCGGTTTTCACCTTTTCTACCTCAGCATCCTTCTTGGTGAGCGACGTTTCCAAGCGGACAATTATTTCAAGCTGATCATCCTTTTCTTTGGTTAGCTTCTCTACTTCTTTTTCGAGTTCTTTGGCCTTGAGTACCTGTTTACTCCAACTGACAAACAATTTCTGGTGGTCAACACTAAGCTGCTTGTATTCCTCATAATAATCAGTGGTCTCGACATTCAGGCACACGATGTTGTCTTCAAGCAAACCAATATGGACGTCGTCGTCCCACACAACATTGGTAAATAAGGATGGATCAGGTTCAGTTGACTCGGAATCATTGACATCCTCTGTAGCAACCATGCTCTTCTTCCTCGGAGTATCCATAGTACCTAGACAAATAAGGATCAGTACTTAAAAGGTTAAGTAACCCGCTCTAGATGCCAATTGAAGAATTAGAAGGTTTATGGTTTTGAAAATAAATCACAGTTTTACGATGTTATTATTCAATATTTAACAACACTGGTTAACAATGTCGACCAGATTAAATTAAATTTATGCAGCAGAAATTAAAATATGAGATCACGATTAAACAAATTCAGTTCACAAGTAAAAGTACTTGTGAACTTGGGTGTACAAACCCGAAAACCATATTACTTTCTTTTAAGTTTAATACAAAATATAAAGTAATATATGAAAACTAAAGGGGAAAATATTGTAACCATCCTGTACTATACGCGTTTTTTGGGTTTGCATCCTAACGTTTTTTTTGTAATTTAATGCATCCTGTACTTCAAAAAATTTTGATAGTGCATCCTCCGACCAATCAACTCGTCCAAACTCTTCGAAACTCACCTAGTCTCGCGAGTGAGGTTGCATATTTTCAAACCCATATACTTTGTGTGAATTTCGGTGAATTTATTATTTATTTAAAACTAGTTCCGGCATATTTTATTAAATATGCAAAAATTACCGAATTTATTACTAAATTAATAATAAATTTTATTTATTTAATAAAACTAGTTCCGGTAAACATTAGGATAAAATATGGTTTGCATATTTATTTAATAAATTCGAGTTTTTATTTAATAAAACTAGTTTTTTTCTAAATTTTGTATAGTACAGGATGCACTTTCAAAATTTTGTATAGAACAGGTTGCATTAAATTAAAAAAAAAACGTTAGGATGCAAATCCAAAAAGCACGTATAGTACAGGATGGTTACAATCTTTTCCCCAAAACTAAATATCAAGAAACTTGATACTAAATACTTGTTGCCGGAATGACAAGATCTTCTCCGTTGGTCACGCAACTTTGAAGAACTTGTTAATCACGATTATTGGCTCCAAGTAGTACGTCGTATTCTTCCTTCCTTGCTTTGATGTGCGTCTTGCGTCGTGCGATCTCTCCTTGAATTTCCCGTGCGTAAAAATCCTTCTCGAAAAGTCGTGAATGTAAGAGTATTGAAGGTGTCCCCTTCTCTTGGCTTTGTKTMGTCTTAAATAGAAGAGTCCTAGAGTCCTAAAATTGGTAGATTCCTAAAACCAAATCCTAAACACAATCTAGGAATAATTAAAGTCTTGTATACAAACTAGGAAACAAATCTAGAGTCCTAATTTTAGTTCCCTAATATATTTTGGGCCTAAGAAAGGCAAATAACTAAATAAGGAATTATTCCCAAGAATAAAATCCTTAAAAATATAGAAATAATTTTTTAAAGTTTATGCACTTATACACGCTCAAAAGACAAAAGCCTCAAATATAATCTTAGTTAACTTCGACAGGCAAGCCATACAAACACAATTTGGCGTAGGAATAGTAATCAATCACGTAAGAATTTATGCATTTCAAAACAAAGACGTCAAATTGCACTTTCTTTTAAATATAAACCATACTCAACCACCCCCCTCCCTAAAAACTTGGCAATCTACTAATTGTCATAAATATAAAAGAAAATAAGAGCAAGGGAGATAAGAAAACATCCCTCAAAATTCGATTGTCAAGTCTCTCCAAAAATGCTTGTGCAATTATCCTTCGTCTTAGACCGCGTGATTGAATTGTCTTGAACAAACCTATAAAAAAACAAACAAAACAAACTACGATTGCGATCAATTGCTACGCGCAAGTGCTCGGTGGCACGTCTTTTGGGATTTGAAACGGCCGGATTGCGGCTCAACGTCGTAAAAATTGTCGGACTGCGGCTAACTTGGGTCGGATTGCGACCTCGATCAACGAAAACGAAATTCATAAAAATAGAAGGCAAACGCTACTAGCAGTAACATGTAGTGGTAGGTTGCCTAGCGGTGAGCTCATCGTTATCCCTGATTGCTACGGCTAGTGGTAGGTTCATCGGTTGATCGTAATCGTTAACGCCTCAAATGGAACTAGTGGTAAGGCCTTGCGGTAGCGAGCTACCGCTGTATAACTGTTAGTTATCCAGAATAAGCGATTTTATCGTATTTTCTGCATATCAACACACACATAAACGTACACAGTAATTGACACAATATAAAGACAGAAATAAAATTAAAAATTAAAGAAAATGAAAACTAACGAACGATTGGGTTGCCTCCCAAGAAGCGCAACATTTAACGTTGCTTGCTCGATGCAATTTGCTTAATCAATCTATGGCTCGTGGTGGACCCACGAACTCTCTCTTGCTACTATTTTGACTCTTCATATAGTTCTCGTAATAAGCCTTAAGTCGATACTTGTGGACTTGGAAATTCGTTTTTGAACTCTCATCATAAATAGTGGCTACGCCATACTCATCCATTTCTTTCATTAAAAACGGTCCACTCCATGCGACTTTAAAATTGGTTGGATCAAACTTATGATCGGAATTATATAGCATTAGTTGTCCAACCTTGAACTTACCATCATTAAACTTCTTGTCAAAAACTTCGTTCGACTTCTTTTTCTTCGTCGTCCAATTCTTTCTATTAGCCTTGCTCTTTTTCTTCGCACGTTTAAAATTATCGTAAGGTTCGGGGGAAACATTCTTTGGATTTCTACGTGGTGGATTCGTCTCTTTCTTGGATTCAATCTTCGAACGATCTCGTCGTGGCCTCAACTCCACCTTTGGCTCGTTTTTAAATGCGTCATTCTCTACGAGCATTTCATCATTAAATCCATCTATAATATCACATGACTCGATTCCCAGCAAATCCATCAAATCCTCCCCGCTCAAGTGTTCCTTGCTATCCTCATTATCAAACTCTCCAATCGTGCTAATGCTCAGGAGTTCATTCGCGCAAGAATCTACTAAATCAACAGTAGAACAATCGTCCTATACAAACGGTGCAGGACTCTTGTGAATATCTTGAAGTGAAAACATCACCGTTTTGCCTAATACATACATAGTCATCCTCCCTTTGTTTACGTCGATCACCGTACGCGTTGTAGACATGAATGGACATCCTAACAAAATGGTGTGTTCTCGATTCTATCTTTGTACGTCACCAACGTCCATAATGACAAAATCGACCGGCACTACCAGCTTGTCTACTTGTACTAAGACATCCTCCACAATCCCCAAAGGTAGCCTTATCGTTTTATCCGCCAATTATAATCTCATTGTGGTCGGCTTAAGCGGTCCTAAGTCAAATTCCTTGTAGATAGAGTGGGGCATCAAATTTATGCTAGCGCCGAGATCGAGCATCCCCCTTGTCGTTTGTCCATTCCCGAGAGAGATAGTTATGCAAAAACTCCCGGGATCCTTCTCTTTGGGTGGCAATGGTTTCTTAAATGTAGCACTAACTTCTCTTGTCAAAGCATCATGTTAATTTGCAGCCAAGCGCCTTCCCTTGATGCTAGCTCCTTGAAAAACTTCACATACATTGGCATTGTCTTTATCACCTCTAGCAGGGGAAGGTTAATATTAACGTTTTTCAATAAATTGTATAACTCCATGAATTTTTTATTTTCCTTGTCCAGACGTAGGCGACTTGGGAAGGGAATTTGATCGTAAATAGTCAACTTCTTCGGTGGTGCATTTAAGGAATCGATGGGGTCTTCAGTTGCTATCAAGTTCTTTCTCTTCAACGGCCCCGAAATACTTGGATTTGAAGGTTTATGTAATAGATCGGCCAACTTGGTTGCATCTACTCGTGGTTGGGTCTCGGCTTCTTCCTTGTCGTTTTCCTTTTCTAGCTCTATACCGTTATCCACTACTTTTCCGCTTCTCAGCACATGAATAGCCGAGGCATGTTCTGTTTGGCTTGGAAAAGTATTTTTCTCCTTCTTCAATGATGCCATGTCAGTTGCCAGTTGTTCTACCATCATCTCCAATCTTCTTAGTCCTGATGAATTTTCAAGAGTGCTTTTGGCCATTTCAGTCATCATCGTTCTAAATTATTTCATATCATCCCGAATTTATTTCATTTCACCTCGAACTCCCTTCATTTCCTCCTGAACATGTGTGAGGCCGTCTCGATTCCGAATAGTTTCGGCGACTTGGTTTTGCTGCCAGACTAAAATTTGATCAGTTGGTTGTACTTGGGCAGGAACCGGCGCCTTTGGTTGAAAATTATTAGGATCGGTTTGCGGAGGTAGGGGTACATGATCTGGATTTCCCGGGCCAAACTTAAAGTTAGGATGATTACACAATCCAGGGTTATAGGTGTTCCCAATAGGGGGCGCATTTTGAAATGTTTGAATCGCGTGAACTCCTTCAGCTCGTGTTTCTTCATATACGACTGAGCAATCATTTGCCAAATGTCTAGTCATTCCACATTGTGCATATACTAATGGTACTTGCTTCTTTTGGCTCGGTTCCTCTACCTCAATGCAGCTAGTCTCTTATTCACCATCTCCTGAACCATCTCTTCTATCTTCTTTTCTCCTACTTTCTCATCTATCATCACTTCATTCACTTTCAATTTCCTAGGCCGAGAGTTGGTTTGTCTAGACTTTTTGCTCTGCTTCTCCAATACTCGTTTTGCCTCGATGGCCGTCAAATCTCTGAAATCTCCTCCCGCCATTATTTCAACTTCCCTTTTTCCATGGTCCAACAACCCATCATAGAAAAATTGGTTCGTCATCTCGGGGGAGTAGTTATGGTGGGGGCAAGCTTGAAAAAGTGTCTTGTAACGCTCCTATATTTCATGAAATAGCTTACCCTCCTACTGCTCAAACGTAGCGATTTGCCTTCAAAGATGCCCCGTGGTTTGTGCTGAATAGTATAATTTAAAAACTTCTCGCTTATCATTTCTCAATCAGTCAATGATCCAGGTTCTGGGGAAAGTAACCACGACCTTGATTTGTCCTTCATGGCATAAGGGAAACAAATCATTTGCACCTCCTCTTCATCAACATAATAGTTCAAAAAATGCCAAAGGATATTCATGGGCACCTCCGTGGAAAGTCGGGAGTAAATTCAATTGATGCGGTTTAATCTCTACTTCCCTTGTAGTTGGTCCAAGAATAATTGCGGACCTAAAAGGTACAACCTTCGGACGTGCCAAATCACGTTGTCTAGGTGGGTAAGCGTGTCTCGGTGCTCTCTCTCTTGATGATAGGCAGCCTCATAATCTCCTTCAAAATCTTGGTCATCGAACCATTCATCTACAAACTCACGTCGAGGGATTGGTCAGTCAGAATAATCGCCACGCACGTCCTCGTCATGTTATGCGTTCCTTACTCTGTTTCCTTGTCTTAGTTATAGCGGGGCCCGATTGTTTGGTGGTTGATTGTGACCCCCAAAGTATCACGGTTCGCTTCCCTAATTCATATGTCTTCGTGCTTGAGGTAAGGGTAAATCATTGTTTATAGCGTCGAATAACCCATTATGGCCGCCTCCATGATGGAATCCATGATTAGGTTGTCTCGCCATGGACTCGGGAATCTCGTCGCACACAAAATTTGTGTCTAAAGAAGAATCTGTATCAGAAACTGGTTCGGGTCTTGGTCTCGTTGGATGTGTGCGATGGATGTCGTCAAAGAATGGTGCAAGATCGAGTTGTAGTGATCGTCTACCTTGAATAAACTCAACAAGACATAAACGCACTAAGCGGAAAAATCCAAACTAAGCACACAAAAGCAATTAAACGAAGAAAATAAAATGAAATAAACAAAAATCTTTGACTCCTTATTGTTGTCCCCGGCAACGGCGCCAAAATTTTGAACCAAACTTTTGTGCACCCCAATTAAAGATATTTAAATTTAAAAACATGCAAGTTTGCTCGCAAGAGTACGAGGGCGCTTGTAGGGCGGAAAGCTGACTCGAGTCGTTCCTCAAGGACAACAAATTATCGGATCTCGGATAGTTGTTCAAAAACAAGTAACCATTGATTACTAAATTCTAAATTAATTGTTCTAAATTACAACTAAAATTAACTAAATTATTTAACCTAAACTATCAGCTGAAAATTAAATCTTACGATTATCTAAATTTAAAGTTCTAAATTTAATTAACTAAAACCTAAATTAATTAACTAGTAAGCGGTTTAATTAAAATTCGAAAATAATTAATAACTAAAGACTAAAACTAATTCGCAGTAACATGAAAAATCATAAACCAACTAATTTAACCAACTACTAACTACGAATACGCATGAATTAATCAACTACGATCCTAACGGTTACTAAACGATCATAAAAACTAAGCAAAACTATGAAAATCAATCGCATGAATATTCTCAACCAAACAATGTATCAAATATCCAACAATAAACATGAAAAACTGAATTAAGATAGAGAATAAATAATGTATAACGTTCAGCGATTTCAAAATCCGAAAGCAACTTCAAGAATAATAATTTAAAACTAATTATCTAAGCTTAAAAACTAAGGTTTAATCTAAGAAAACAATTAAAAGGGATAGAAAACTTATTAATCTACTGGAAAGCAGTAAGAACTTTGGCTAATCCGAAGAGAAACGCTGCAAATCGGATCAAAAACGGTCGAACGGCGTTGAACGGGCTCCGGAACTCGTCTTCGTCAAATCTTTGATCTCCTCTTCGATATCTGCGTTTTTGGTGTTTTAATCCGACTCTAAACCCTAGGAATATGTTTTTGGTAAGTTTTTAGGGTTAAGATCACGCCTGGAACTCGGATTAATGGGTGGTTTTTATAGAAATCGTGTAACTTGGGCCGCAAGTCACACAGGTCGATTTCTGAGCCCGTTTACGGTAGCACCTTACGGTTACGAGCCACCGTAAGCAGCTACCGTAAGCCTCTCTATTGCCTACTTACGGTAAGGTTTATGGTAAGGCTTACGGTAAGGGTAACAGTAAGGGTAACAGTAAGGGTAACGGTAAGGGTAACGGTAAGGGTGTTACGGTAAGGGTAACGATAAGGGTGTTACGGTAAGGGTAACCGTTAACCTCCAAAAACTTGCTACTTAACGCTCAATTCTTATCTCTTAATCATCAACCTTCATCTCTTACGTGATGAGCCCTTCCGGTTACTTAGCTGTATGGCGAAAAACGGAGATAATTCAACTTTTTGCATCAATCTAGATCAAAAAGCGGTAAAAAGAGATGGAAACACAAATATATGAATTTAAGCTTAAACTATCCAACTTATACCAAAAACAATAATAAAAATATACTAAAATACTACTAAAAATCAAGACAAATCCGTGCTAATCATTTGGTAAGGATTATGCTGAATATTATTTAATTTCCAGTCCTTTATTTTTGGTACTCAAGGGAAAAACTAGGAATGTCCTGATTTTAAAAAAGATCCTTATACTCCCATTCTCTAAGCCTCTTATCCCTATAAAAGCCCATTGTTAGTGTTCTTATTCCTCACAACTATATTTTCCCTTACAAATTCCATGGGGTTTGAATATTCACTGAGAGTCATGAGCGAAAACCCATCCCCCATTAACTTCGGTTATGGATGGGTGACTAGAAAAAAATACGAGTATATGGTGGAGAGTTTTGAAACGAAATTGGAGGAGCAACGGGAAAATTTGAACGATATGATATGGCTCTGACGGAGGGCATATCCACCCTCCACAAATATTTGGCCAAAGCGGACGACAAGATCGTCGAACTCAAGGCCAAGATTGCTGAGATGGAAGAGGATATCAAAAACCTTAAAGACGTGGCTTATGGACCTAACCCACCCCCTAGCCCAAATAGCGTTATAGGATCTTAGTTCCTTGTTTGTCTTAATTTTATGTGATTATGTTCAGGATTTGGCTTATTGTCGTTTGGTTGAATTTATAGTTTAAATAAGGCAATTTTGCTCACTTATTGGATAAATAAAGGATTTGTGCTTGAGCGATTTATTGGTATTTAACGAATATTTTCGTGAGTTTTGCAGGAACAAATCAATGTACATAAGCTGTCTCTTATACACATCTAGATGTGTATAAGAGACAGGTATGTGTATGTATACATAAAAATAAAAAATAATAATTAATCAAAAAAAATAAAAAAATATATCACAGTAAACAGTACCATCCGACCAGATGGAAGGCTAAACCGATCGGAATAAAGATACTGGAGAACCATCCAACCGGACAAGACCATAATCCGATCGGACCAAACACACTAGACTCACATCCAATCGGATAAGACCATAATCCGATCGACGACTGCGTAGATTTTATATAAGTAAGTTTTGTTAAACTCAAAAATTTCACACTTCAACTAATTATTCTCCCATTTTTACAGAGCAAAATAGCAAAGTCGTTTTTAAGGCAATCTTAATTCCATATTCTTTCAAGCAAACATATCCGATCAAAAAAATAATTAAGCAACTCCATCTGTTCGAAAGAAAAAAATCAAGCCCAATTGGTTTCCCTCAAACGTCAAGAACACAATTCCGCGATTCGAGAGGTAAAGCGTCTTGAACTCAAACTCTTTAACTGCTTAGGAATTGATTTGTAGGGATTTTGAAAAGAGAGTGATTGGTAGAATTTGGAGGTTGTTTTTAGTTGAAAGTGTGTTGCATAGTAAGTGTTCGACGAAAGTCTTGAAAGAGTTTTTGTTCCCAAATTTTTGAATTTTTTATCGCAATGGCTTCTAGTTCACGAACGAGGAAGGGAAATAACTCGGGAAGTAGTCGTGGGAAAGGAACGAGTAACACCGAGGGAGTCTTGGCTCCGTTCGACTTAATCGATGACAGGGAGGTGACATTGTATAAATCCTTGATCGCAAGAGACGTTTACGCTCCTAGACACATCGACCCTGACTTTTGGAATCGCCAAATCGCAGTGGGCGATAAGACGGCGAAAAAATTCATGGCGGGCATCAAGGCCCCCGACTTGGAAAAAAGGGCGGAGGTTAAGCAACCCGGCTATAAAACTCTAATGTTGGAGTTTTTCACAAATTACAAGCCGGTTGTCGATGGCTCTTTTGATTGCCGACTCCGAAACCGCCCATTTCATACCACCAAAGGCAACCTCGACGTCATCTTCAAGTTAAACAACGAGAAACTGGGGGATGATTTGTTTCAGCAAGATGATTACGACAATAAGGTTTGGTGGGAGAAACTTTTGGGAGCACCATCAGAGCCCGAATGCCGATTTAATTCCAATTCATTACGGTCGAACGCCATGTACTTAACGTATAAATTATTCATGCAAGTGTTTTCGGGGAAGGACGACATGATGCGGATCTCGTCGTCCAAATTGCGAGCTATGTAGACCACGCACCACCTGGGTGACGCAAAACTCTATCCATTACTGATAGCCGTGATAGAGAATATTCAACGAATGAACGATAGGAAGATAGCGAAGCTCACCTTGGGCACGTTCGTCACCAAGCTCGCACAACACCACATCTGCGACCCTTACGACAACGACATTATCTATCCGAGTGTGGCTATGCTTGTTGAAAGCTGAACTTTCAACGGTCGGAACATTATCATCCCGACATTCTTGATGCCCTCGGAGAAGAAAAGGGCCAAAGTAGTCGAAGACACTGACGACGAGAGTAATATGATGATAATGATGACGAGGATGATGAAGAGAATGAGGACGACAGTGAGGAGGATGAAGATGATGGAAACACGAGTTTCCAAGGATACGAGCACGGAGACTACGGGGAAGGTCTCGAATATGGTGGCTACGGCGGTGGCTACAGGGAAAGCTCATATGGAGAAGGGTCGAGTAATTACCAATATTACTCGGATGCCCAATGGAAGCAGCAGCAGGATTTCAAATGAGGCAACTAAGCCTCAATCAAGTAGAGTATGCTCAGGACGCTCACCAGGATGCGTGGGAGGCACGAGAGGAAGCCAGGACGTTCTGTGGTTCCCTTGAGAGACTGGACGCTAACATGGCAACAATGAGCCAATATCTCGCTAGGTTGAATGACAACATCGAAGCCAACCACGGATACCTCGTCTGCACTGATGAATGCTTGATGAGGATCGAGCATCGCTACCCACCACCACCTCCGGACGACATGGACCAATAGGTTGGCCCGTGCCCCGATTTATATCATTTCTATCCAAACTTTTCTTTTCTTTTAATTTTTCATCTGGGTGCGTGAGTGTCTGTATTTAAATAATCGGTTCGAATTTTTGCATGTTTGAACTGTCCCTACCCCGTTATTATTTATTTTGGTCAGCAACCAGGAGTTTGCTAAGTTCTTTATGCAGAGGGGTGAAATCGGTCGAAATTCAACCAAAAAAGGTGTCATCCGGTTAGATGGACAGTAATATCCGACCGGATAAAACCTACTGTCCTGTTGTCCGACCGGACAAGTACATTCATCAGTTGGATGTGTTAATTACACCTCATCTGGTCGGACGGGTGCTATATCCGACCGGATAGACCAGTCTGCATCCATATTTCAAATCATTTTTATCGTTTTATTTACTTTTTCTCATTTCCTGGAGTAACTACATATGAATTAACCGAATTTCTTATGTCATCTCTAGTTGATATTATTCCCGTGCTTATTTGTGTTTGTACTGGCTTGCCTGTCGAAATCATCAATGGTGTGATCCCTCTCATCTCTAGCGATCCCGTCATTTGATTTACCAATCATCGGAGTCCGAGTTACCTCTCATATCTCATCCAAAGTCGTCTTAATTTTGAGGTAATTTTTTTTAATTTTTATTTTTATTTAATTATTTCATCATCTTCTTCTTTTTTCGAAATAGTGCATTTTTTTGCATTTCTTTTCTATTCGAGTCTACTATATTCTCTAATTATATATGTTTAATCAGTTTTATAATTTACTTGTTATCTTGTTTCTCTAGGAATTGTTGTCGACTAAGGATAGAGCTACAGAGGGGCGTTTCTATGCTGAAATCTCAATTGTAAGTTTAGCAATGTGATTATACTTACATATTTTGTAGAAGCGGGTTAGCTTATATTCTCGAATATATTAGGCGATCCCTTGTAATAACTTCATAATTGTTCATTTCATGTTGTCTTCCTTTTTCATCTTATAAATGCGGTTGGCAAATAGAATATGGTTCACATGGATACTTGCATTAGTAATTGTAAATTATTACTGCTGAGCTAAAATATTTGGTAAGATCTTTTTCTGCAATTTGTTTCCGAATAAAGTTATTAATGAAGGTGTTGATTTCCAAGATAGCAGTTGAGATGCTCTTTTTCAAAAAATCTGAGTAACGAGTGTTGGCCATTTTGTGAGTTTTCTTGTAGTGACGAATTACTGACTTTTATTTGTACATATTTTATTCAGAATTTTATTGACACTAACGAAGCCTTTTTGAATTATTCATTCCATTCCTTTTTTTAATGTGGTTATGATAAGTACATCAAAAATTTTGTTGTTAATACAGATTTGATATTTAATTGTCTCAAGTCACTAGTGTTCCATGATTTTTTATGTTGATTTGATTTAATATTATTATTGATCTATATGATTTTGTTGGTTGGTTGATTGATTGATATTAGTATTGGTATTGACAGCAGCAAGGTCTAAATGGAATAAAGGATAGAAATAATATATTTTTATTTATATTTTTTAAAATGGGAGTTTGAGGTGATTCTGATAAGTAACCGCCTCTGACAGAATGATAATTGAGGCGGTTCGAAGTAAATACACCGCCTCCAGTTGATAAACTTCGAGGCAGTTCGTATAAAGTAACCGCCTCCTATTCTGAAATATGGGGCGGTTCAAAGACAACTATAAAGACTATAAGCAGCGGTTTTATATGAGAACCATTGCCCGAAATCTCTTATTAGCGGCGATTTGAACCGCCGCCCAGTTAACTGTACATATTTACGGCGCCTTGATTAGAGGCGGGTCAAAGCCACCTCTAAAGGTTATTTAAAACTGCCTCTAATCACTGTTTTTCCACTTGTGTACTTGGAAGGGTTACTTAGTACTTTTAGGTTCCGGGAGTTAATCTAAACTATTTAGCACAACGCATCCTTGTCGTCATTTTGTTCAAGATAACAAGTAGATTGATGCATACAACTCTTATACTTGTGCATTAGCTTTAAGTTCATTCGGTGGGTAGCTTTATAATTCTTCATTGTATTTTTGCTTGAGGACAAGCAATTGTTCTAAGTGTGGGGTAGTTGATTTGCACATTTTTGTACATTTCTTTTACGGTTTTTTTGTGGCTCATTTGTGCATGATTTGCTTGTATTTATGTTGTATTGGAGTCCACTTGACATATTTTGCATCATTTTAGGTTTTGTAGCGTTTTCTTTGTTTTAGTAGTTTTTCTTATATTTTCTTATTTTTTTTATTAGTTTTTGTTTTGAAGATCAACTTTGTTGAAAGTGGGCCCGTGAAGAGTTCGGAAGATGATTCAAACAATAGGAATTCATTACCAATCGTCGACATATTTTTGGCGCGAGAATCAACCAAAAAGGACAAGAAATGTGGCAATATTCATTGTCGACTCACGCATTCGCTCGGTAGATATATCAGTTGTCGTAATACAAGCATAACTCCAAAACTAATAGTGCCATTTTCCTCCACATTATATCATTGGAAATCTCAGAGAAAGCTCAAAAACTTATGTGTTTACAACGATCCCAGATTTTGAAGCTAAGAATGATAAACAACAGCTTTAAGTGGATACAGTGCGCCAAGACCTCACTTGTGGCAGGTTTTGGGGCGGAGCCAATAACTCTTGGAATAAATTTTAATCGATGAAAATAAAATTCCAAATGAAAGCCAAGAGGAAGGGCTAAATTTCATATAAACACACCGATGGCTGATTCCGTGTATTTTTCTGCCTATCGACCATGGAAATTGATCGACTAACTGACTGAGGGTTCCAGAATGCTGCAGCCAAGCAGTCGATTGACTGCCATGCCAGTCGATTGACTGCAACGCTGAGGTTGTGTGATTTTGATGAAGAAAAAGAACATTTTTCCCTTGATCGATCCATATATGCTTCCCCCCCATTATCCACAAAAGATATCCTCATTTTGGTTAGTTGGGGACCTTGACAAAGTCCCCATCTCTTCAAAACCAATTTTCCATTTTCTTAGATTTAGATTTTTAGTTTAGTTTCAATCATCAATGTAATTGTAGTGTAATTTGTTGTGGATATTCTTCAAGACTTGACACCTCTTGGAGATTTGGTTCTTGCATCTTTGGTTTGGTAATGATAATCCATTCCTCTTGATTTCTTGCTTTGTAGTTGTCAATTGTTGTTGTTTTCTTTAATTATTATTGTAGATTAATGATTCCTAAAATGTCTTAAAATTTTCTTATGTTGATGATTTTTTTCTTCATTTCATGTTCTTCACTTTCATCATTTACTATTTTTGGCAAAACCCCATTGAAGCTCTTGTGAGTTCTTCAAGATTTTTGCAAAAATTTGGAAATTTCTTAATTTTCATTAAAAATCATGTCTAGATTCATAGTTTGTTGTTGTCTTATGCTTGTAGCTTTCAAAGCACTTTTCCCTCTTTAGTTTCTTTCAAACTTTAAAATGATGTTATTGTGTTCAAGCTTCACAAATCTTCAAGAATTAATTATTATAATTTATAATTGATGCAACTAGTTTAGAAATTATGGGTGTAGTGTCTAGGTTCGTTTAGAGCCATTAATCAGAGTTTGCTGAGACTCGGAATTGAAAAACCCAAGAATCTGGATTGTCGATCCCAATACTTGATCTACATTTGGGATTGAAAACCCCAAATCATTGATTAAGGGCTCAGCAAAAACAGATTGATCGTGGAGACAGACCAAACACCCTAAACCCTGATTATTCATTATTTTCATTTAAATCACTTTTAATTCTTCTCTTAGTTGATCAGTTTTCAAAAACCCAAACCAAAGTGAATTACGCTTTATTCAGCATAGTTAGTTTTGTTTTATCATATCTCATGAAATCAAACGCGAAATAGCTTCCGATTAGCCTTCCTCGAGAGACACGACTCGGGGTTCAACTTACTGCTCTACAATCGACTCCGTATTATTGCGGAGATAATTTCTCAAACCCAATTTCAAATTAGAGTGCTAAGAAATCTTCGATCAACAATATTAAACAAAACACTACATTTTGTTATTATCGACGGGTTCGTGCCACTGGCGAGTCCATTAGTAAAAACACTACAGAGCCCCCCCTTGCTGCTCATTTCCCAAATAACACAAGAAAAAAAAGAAAGAATGAGAAGATGGAGAAAGATTGATCACTCGCTGTTGTTCGTTCGCTGCCATTCGCTCTTCTTGTTGTTACATGTTCATTGTTGTTGTTGCTTCCTTACCCATCGCCACCGCATTGTTGATGCAACTTTTGTCGACCACCACCATGTTTTTGTTCTCACCGCTCACCATAGTTGTTGCATTGCTGTTACCGTTGAGCTCCATCTCTACCGATATATTCGAATGTAAGTTCTTTCTTTTCTTTTTTAATTTTGAATTTATTTGACAATTTATGAGTAATTATGACTATTTATTTGGAATTGAGTTTGTAAAATGTAGTGTAGGTGTTTTAGATTTTATTTATGATTCTTTTTGAATTGGGGTTTAGAGTTTGAAGTTTAGTTCAATTAGGTTTGTATTTAGGTTTTGAATTAGGTTTGAATTCAGGGTTTAGGTCCGAATATTTGATTTGAATTAAGATTGATTCTAATTATTGATTATTATTTGGTTCAATTGTAATTATTTAGACAATTAGGATTGATTTTGAGAATTAGGATTAAATTGTAATTAATTAGAGAATTGTGGTTGATTTCAAAAATTAGGATTAGTTTAGGAGTTTATTAGGTTTGATTTATTATTATTCAAATAATTATGGTTGATTTCAGAAATTAGAGTTAGTTAATTAGAAATTATTTCAAATATTAGGGTTGAATTATAATTATATAGATAGTTGGGGTTGATTTAAAGATTAAGGTTAGTTTAGGGATTAATTATGGTTAGTTTGTAATTATTTATATTATTAATTCTAGTTAGTTTATGTTTTAATTGAAATTTTATTTCTGAATTAAGGTTCAATTAGGTGCGAATTAGGATTTAGGGGTTAATTTTGTCACCAGTGTTCAAGTATGAGTAACTTATTATGGGGTTATTGATTAATTCAGAAATTTGTGTTTAAATGAACTTTTATACTTATTTTATATGCTATTTTAGTTTAATAAACAATTTCATGTAACATTCTTGAATTATAAGATGTCATTTATTTTTAAGTATAATTGTGGATTCATTGGTGTTGAAATTGTTTGATTATATAATTGTACTTTGCGTTGTGATTGGTTGGTGTTGTGGTGACTCTTAAGGTTGATGATGTTGTTTATAACGCCGGCTGAGAGGTTTGTCCTCTAATCACAAATTTGAGGTTTTGAAATGTGATCTTGGTTTTGAGACGCGGGGTGGTGAATATTTTGTTTAATATATTTTGAATGCTCATTTTTGAATTTTATGTTCATAACGTGTTAAGTTATTGTAAACAAATCAATTGATCTCATGATCTATAAACCAAGAATTCAGTCAGTAATCCATTGAATATCAACAGTTCGATTACAACGACGAATGACACCCATCGTGTAATTAATTACCGTACTTGTATTCTTCTTTTTGTGCTCAAACACCTTAGACTTTTTTGGGATCTCGTATCACATAGAGAGTTTGATACTAAGTTTTGAATTGTCTACTTATTTGGACAATTTGAGAATGTGGTTATATATATTTTTATGTGTTTTGGGAACTTTTTAATTTCAGTTTCTATCTTTCATTTGTTCTCAAGTGCACTGAAATAAATATGTACTCAGAGAACTAAAAGGAGGTGCTGCCGCAAATTTCAAGTCCACGAAATAGATACTTAATATAATAGTACTTTCGAGAGGATGTTATAAATACACATAAGTCAATATAATTAGAGGATACTGATTTCCAAATACATCACCTAGTTGATAATTAACTGGGTGAACTTGTCAATGAGGTAGAAGATGAGACAAAATATGAGTTTCTAAACGATCAAGATTTAGATGAAGATTGTTTGGTGATAATGTACATAGTGAAAGTGTTGGTTCAAATTATTATCATTTTTAGTGAATTTATATTGAACTTATGTATGATAATATGTATTGTTATTACTTGATAAAAATTATGTTAATTGCTCTATTTTTATTTTATTTTAGATAACTAGGGGTGAAGGACATGGTTGAAGTTGCATTCGATCATAATTTTCAGGATGTATTGCAGGAGAACAAGCTTCATCCTCTTCATCACATCGTCATTTTTATGATGATGGCGATACATTTATGGATTTGAGAGGACAGACTCCTTCCGAGACCATTCCAATCACACTGTTTGATGCTCATACGTCCAAATGTGCACATGGTCTACCAGTGGGTTTGCAAAGACATGAGGTATTCCTCAACATCTGAAAGTAAATAACTTTATAATAATATTAAATCCCAATATCTTTTTGATATTAATTGATCTAACCATAACTTCATTAGGCTGCACAGTGACACAAGAAATATAGGTATAATTACTGGAGAGATCCTCTAAGGTCGATTACACCCCAATGAGTGGAGATACAAGCATATTCCTAAGTCACATCTTGATACGTGGTGGCCCAAGTTCTTGGTAATTAAATAATCTTTTGGTTTGTAACACATGTATATATTCTTAGTTTTATTATATTTTTTTGTATTAAATTATTTCATTTTGTATAAATGATGTAACTGATATAATGATCAATATGAGGAGTCAGTTATGCGGACAAATTTTATAAAGAGATGGCTTTTAAGTGGAGCGGCCGCTAAAAGAGTATACACAGAAGTTGAAGAAGGCGAAGAGGATGGATTGGGTAGATGAGGTTACTTGAAAGAACATGATGGTACATTGGGCGAGGCTCGAGGAGGTGGTGAGGTCCCATACTACAAAAAGTAGGAAATAACTAACGAATATTACTAATGGGCATAATCCATCGGCATATACCGACGACATGCCAACAACTGTCGACGGCATGGGAAAATATCGAAGGGTTACTAACAGGCTCATACTGTCGACACACTTCCTATCGACACCACATTTTAAAAATGGTGCCAACTATAAGCGGCATAAATTATCAATGAATATACCGATGGGTGGTGCCCATCGACAATAGTATAATAATTAAAAAGAATTAACCAATGGGCACCGACGCATTTATGTCTATCGGTAAAAACCCTAATATGGGTACCCCAGCACATCAGACGGGGCATAAGGAAAAAAATAAAGAAACAGGAGAAGAGAGGCGAAGACAGAGAGAGGAACAAAGAGAGCGAAGACCACTATCACCACCACCATGCCACCGCCTCCGAAATGCTACTTCGTGCTCGATCGAAGCTCCGGGCAACCCAAGCCCTACCCAAACTTCTACCACTAGATCTTGACTACCACTTTTACCATTCGCCATCACAACCTTCCCAACATCCGCTGTAGCCCAACGCCCCTAACATATAAGTAATGTTATTTATTATTTTTAATAATTATTATTTATTTTATTTATTTATTTGTAATTATTCTTATTGTAATGTTTGAATACATTTTAGATTTAGGGTTAATTGGGGAATAGTTTGGAATTATTTTGAGAATTAGCGTTTGGTTATAATTATTTTGAAAATTGGAATTTATTTCAAAATGTAGTTATAGTTTTGGGATTAAATAGTAATTTCTTTAAATTTAAGGTTTGATTTTTATTATTTAGATATTTTGGATTTAATTTAAAAAATATGTTTACTTTTGAGTTTAATTAGCAATTATTTTGAAAATTAAGATTTGATAGAAATTATTTATATAATTGGGAATTATTTTTGAATATTTAGGTTTAGTTTTGGGTTTAATTAGAAAATATTTCTAAAATTAGTGTTTGATTTTAATTATTTAGATAATGGGGATTTATTTCAAGAATTATGGTTTAGTATTCCTTAATTAGCAATTATTTCAAACATTAGGGTTGAATTATAATTAATTAGATAATTGGAGTTGATTTCAGAATTTGAGTTCGTTTTGGGTTAAATTAACAATTGTTTTTGAACATAGGTTTCGTTTCTAATTATTTAAATAGTTGGAATTTATTTCAAAGAATATGATTAGGTTTGGTTTTAATCAGCAATTATTTCGAGAATTAGGATCTAATTGTAATCAATTAGATAATTAGGGTTGATTTTGAATTAGGTTTAGTTTTGGGTTTAATCAGAAATTATTATAAAAATAAAGGTTGAATTATAATAATTTAGATAATAGGGTTGATTTTTGAATTAGGGTTAGTGTTGAGTTTAATTAGTAATCCTTTTAGAAATTAAGGTTTAATCATAATTAATTTGATAATTAGGGTTAAACTTAGGGTTTAGATGGTTAATTAGAATCTTATGGTCGAGTTAGGAATTATTTAATTAACTTTGATTAGTCATAGTTAGTATTTTAATTCATCTTTTTTACTATACCCTGATTTCATATAATATTCTTGGATTATTTTTGTGTCATTATTGTATGAATATTTATAAATTTCCTTTTTTCCGATTGTTTGGTTTTGTGATTGTACTTGGTGGTGTACAGCGTTGACCGAGAGATTTTTTAATTACTTCTAATATCACCCAAGATGGGTGGGGGGTTAAGGCGGGACCCACCAAACTGTCTCATAACCGAGCCCAAAGTTAGCTCAAAATCAAAATATTATAGTTACCCAAGGTAGTGACCAAAAATGGGTCAAAACCTTGAACCTACATAATAGTAGAAAAGAGAAGGCCAGTAGCAACTTGCACCACCAACGAGTAGCACTAACACACGATCCAACAAAGTAAATAAAATAAAATACAAGATGTACCACTAAGTGGGTTAATCGAGTAACCAGTGGGCTAAGGAGAGAGAATGAGAACAAAAAATAACAAAACCATGGAGTGAAATCCATAGTATGAGCGAAGGTGGTTCATGAAGTGAAGCCCACACTCGCCAAGCCAGAGTGGAGAACCACCTATAGTAGAACTAGAAACCAACCAAGTGTATCCCAAAATATAAAACCATAAGGAGGCGTTATAAGTGTGGTCTTAATGATTAGATTGATCGAGAAAAGTAACCGCACGTAGTCTGAACCATTCTCGATCAAAAGATATCGAACCACGAAACATATGAACACAACATCTACTAGACTATGAATGATGGGTACCACAACTGGACCATCCAAACAAATGAAAGTATAAATGGAGGAGTAGTAGTACCCTAAAAAATATGATGACCATGAGCGGAAACACCAAGCTCAGCTAAATAATAAGTCGTGTTGTTCACCTTTCAGAAGATGTGCATAACTTTATAGTCGATGGCCTGAAGAATCTGATGATTACACATGAGGGAATGAAAAATGTGCCATAATCCATGGTGTCCCGATGGAATAAATGTAACAATTCAAACGGCATTCATCTCAACCCAGTTGTGGCTAGAAATATTTGAGGTCATCTGAAGCCCAATCTGGAGAGCCTTTTCCCTCCAATTATAGATTTAATGTTTTCGAAAGTGGTGGTAAATTGTGTATAATATATATGTTTTGAATTGTGATTTTAAATAATAGATTCTTAAATTATTTCTATGTCATTTATTTGTACGAATATTTTTGAATATTATGTTGGTAATTTATTAATTATTGATGGTTCGGTTTCACTTAGAAAAGATGAGACAAAAGATGACTTTTTAACCCATAAAAATATGGACGAAGATGAGTTTGATAATAACCCAGATAGTGAAAGTGCCAGTTCAGGTTAGAATGAAGTATAAAATGATCCAAAATTTGAGCTTCTTTTTAATTTATACACACACACACACATAATATATATATATACATATATATATATATATGTGTGTGTGTGTGTGTGTGTGTGTAGTAATATACATTAAGTTTAAGCGACTCAGAATATGTGTTATTCTCAATTTCTATTTTTTTTAGATGACGGGTAAAGGTAGTTGGCATGGTGCTTCTCTCGGCCCATCTTAGAACTTTGGTTATCTTAGATCAACCTCTTGGTAAAACATTTGTTAAAAGATGTAGACGATATGGTGGGCTCATCAAAAGGGACTCCGACTGTGACCGACCACCCCATTTGATTTTATTACATCCAAAGGTCTCGTGCCCCATATCCTGATATGATCCAGGTCCATGTCGTTGACATGAAGTAACTTTAAATTGATGTTCAATTCTAATAAATTCTTTATATTAATTGCTTTGATTAACCATAATTTGTTTAGCATGCATAGTTACTCGACAAAGTTACCAATGATTCTTCGAGAGATCTATGAGACTTGTGTACACCATGTTGAGTGGATATGTGAGCATATCCTATCACCACATTACGAGTTGTGGTGGACCAAGTTCCTAGTAATTGGCTAATAATTTTATTTAAAGAAAATTTTTATATTCTTAGTTGTATTATATATATAATTTTTGTAATATATTGTTTTATTTTGTATAGAAGAATTTATTAGAACCCATTTATATTATGAGATCATTGTAAAGTCTGCCTTTTATACTCTATGGGTGACAAGGGTCCAGGCGCCTGAACGAGTATATGCAGATATGGAGAGCTAAATGGACATGGCCTATGTGAGTAGGCGAGGCCATCTGGAGGAGGTGGCTAGTACACTGGGATAAGCCAGAGGAGAATGAGATGTCTAGAAAATCCAACAGGAATAGGATGAGTGAGTTCGACAACCCTTGTACTAGGATACCAAAGCACAAAGGCAGGTCTCTATCTACGATTGGCCATACACGCCAACTCATAAGTAAATTTATATTTATGTTTATAAATTTATCTCGTTACTTTATGATAATTAATTTCAATATGTTTAATCAATTGGATACAACATAAGTAAATGGTAGGGAACCCATTGATGTAAAATGTTTAATCAATTGAATACAAACAAGATTCATCATAGAACCCAAACGACATTGACAAGGACGAAGTCATCCAGACATCATAAGGGTGCAGAAAGGTGAAAATTCTGGCATTGGGTGCTTCAGGAAACTTGTGATTTTGAAAATTCCCAGAGACGACAGTTCTTTTTGTGATCTCGATAGCCATGTCACAACTCCATACACAACACAAACATATCAGTGAAGGTCGAGGAGTAGAGAGAGGGATCCAAGCGGGCCCACCAGAAGCAACTCTAGACCCAAAGAGAGACGTACGAGCGGGGGCAGCAGGAGCTCCATGAGGCATATGCAAGAAAGTAGTTATATCTCCATGTGCTACTCAACAGTAGGTGTAGGATGGGATCGCTGCAGTGATGTCTTAGTAAGTATCTTAACAGCCTCCTCCACCATAAAAGTAGTGTTATTAAGACATTTTAGTTTTTGTGAATTTATGCTTGGATTTGTCATAAATCTTATATATTTCAGAAATATTTATGTTTGGGCAACATTTGTTTATCGTTTGTAATTTTCTTTTATATTATTTGATTTTTGGCACCTCCTAAATATGAACATGTAAAAAAAAAACACCAATGAGCTATTGTACATTGTTGTTTAATGATGCCCATGCCCGTCAGCACTCATCAATGACAGACAGCCCATCGGGCATTTAACGACAGCTTATTTTTGTCAACGCAAAATATAATGAATGATTAGTCGTGGGGTATCCCGATATATAGGCCTTGTCGTCATCTCATTTGTAAAAATGTTGATGGTCATAATTATTTGTCAATATCGGGCTATCAAGGAAGGAAATGCCGACGAGAAATAAATATCGTCAATATCATTGGTAATCCTTGTCGTCGTGCACGTCATATCGTAATAACTATCGATAGGTATTACCCTTTTTTGTAGTGTAAAAAGGCCAATAGGAATAGGTTGAGTGAGCCCGATGACATAGGGATATCAAAGTAAAAGGGTGGGTCTTGATTTGGGATTAGACATGCACGTCATATAGTAAGTAATTTAATGTTTATGTATATACATACATATATATAAATATATTTCGTTTTTAGTATTAATTAAGGTTATTTTTTAGTTTGAAAAAGATAAGTATATATATATATATGTATTATGTGAACAATATCATTATTGTATTTCAGAAAGAGTTTCAAAGACATCTGTAGGAGAGACATGATATATCACAGGACCCAAACATGGAGGTAGACGAGGAAGAGATCTATCCAAATGTCATTAAGGTGAAGAAGAGTTAACTTTATGGCACTGACCACTTTGGGAAGTTTGTGGCTATGAGAATCTAGAGGCGATGGTTATTTCTCTCAACCCGATAGTCGTGTCATGCAACTCCAGACACAACCCCATACGCATCACAAGTAGCTTCAGTTGTCGCAGGAGTAGCTCTAGGTGTAGAAGGAAGCATATAAGTGGGACCAACATGAGCAGTGCAAGGCACACGCGCGTGAGCAATAGGAGCTTGAGGCTTGGCTCCTATGACAAGTGGAGTAGAGAATCACCGTAGCAATGGCCCGATTTATTAAGACCACTCTTATTTCTAAACTAATTTGTAAACTTTCATTATTATACTGATATATATATATATATTCGTTATATATGTTATAAGTATTTTCATTTGAACTTTCGTTTTGTGTTTCTTAGTTTTGGTAGCTAAATATGAACAAGTAAAAAAAATAAAAACAAAATAAACAATGGACAAGGGTCTTCGATAAATTTTATTAAATATAGTTTGCTGACGGATGGCTGCCCGTCAGCAATTAGCAATGGACAAACCCATCGGCAATCACCAACGGATGGATGTCTATCAATAAAATGCAAATGAAGATTATTCATCGGCAAGCCCTAGGCATATAATAACATATAGTACACATGGTAGTTGTTGTGTATCGCGATTGGCCGACCACCAACATTTCCCTCGGTAGCCTTGTCGACAGGCAAAATATATTCGTCTTCTTCAAGTTAACGAGGGGAGAAATGTTTATCGATCAAATCCATCGATGTTTGCTTTGGTAATAGAGTTACCGATGGATATTTTATTATTAAATGAAAGACTCGTCCATTAGTATTTATATGTTATTTATAGTATGAGGTCACAATATAAACCTTAAGTTGACATTTTATGCCAATTTTGGTCAATTTTTGTTCCTAGGAATTACTTAGTATTTTTGTCTCGTATGTTGTAGCTTGCACGTGATTCCAACTTAGTGAGTTAGTGTTTGTGATACAGTATTAAACTGGGATAAAAAGGAAGATAATTTTAACTAAAAGAGACCGATTATAATTAAATAGAAAACAAACAAATAGAAATGGAAAAGTGTCGAGGTGAGTGAACTCTTTCCTTAAGATTCTTATTGCTATGTACGCAGTGCTCACAAATCTATGGAAATGAACCTCTCAAGATACGTCAACAGTACTAAAAAAAGCAGTCAATCCAGTCACCCTAGTTAATGAGAACTTGCTAGACAACTGAGCAGATCCCTAACTACGAACTATATGATGTGTGAGGCTTGTAGGGGAAATATGAGATGTATGTATGCTGATAATTTTCTTATGTGTGAAACTACACTACATAAGGGTTATTATTTATAGTTGAGAGATATTCCTTAAACAACGAAGAAAGTCCCTGGAATTAGGATTTCTAATACAAGTCAATCTCATTGTCTTACCCAATAAGAAAGGCTGGGAAGGTTCTAAAAAAGGACCCAAAACGTAATAAATTAAACAATCTCTTGTGCCCAAAGAGGCCCAAGCCCAATCGGGATAGGCACATGGGCCAAGAGCCGCACCCGCGCTCACGTCCACACTTGATCCCAATCCAATCCGAGCTGAGCCGTGCCCGCACCCACTTCCACGCCCACGCCCGAGGCTAAGCTGAGCCAAGCGAAGCAATCCTGACGGCTAGATGGGCGGGCATGTGGGTGGTGGTGGCGCATGTTTGGGGACTCCCATCCTCACTCGACTTGTAACCAATGCCCGTCTTACTTCATTTAATGAAGTCATCTATAAGTGGGTCTTGTTCCTTTGTGGGACTTTCATCTTAAAAATGGAAATCCCACTACATTTTCAACTTCTAAATCCACATCTCAAATGTCCAACTTTGGTCATTAATCTTTCACTCATCCAAACACGAATTTGTGAAAAGAAAATATACCACGTTCAACTAATTGAAACATGGATTGAGAATGTGAAGCTTGTTTTAATGACAATGAACTTTCTATATTTTCAATATTGAGGCAAAGTTACCAAATACAACTTTCCCAAAATCCCTTTCTCCAACAATCCCCACATGAATGCAAAATAAATGTATGATGCATGTGACTCATTAGCTCATTTTCCACTAATAACTTATTATATCAGGAAAGATAGCTTGTGGCTTAGAACTTTCTTTAGTGAAGTATCATCGGATATACCCACAACCTAGTTGACAGTGTCATTGCACTATTCTTCTTACGAGTATACCTAGACAGTTATAATTGTGTCCATTTTGGCCTTGGAACACCCTTGGGATTCTTTTGTGCTCCGAACGAGGTGGCCACTCCTCTATACTTAAATAGAAGACCTTGTCTATATAAAGTATCCTTCAATACTCCACCTTAATAGGTATAGATCGTCACTAAAAGTCTTAGACTTAACCTCACCACTTCCAGTAGGCATACCACTAGGTTATTCTTTCTAGATATGGGTTAGCTCAGGGCTAAAACTAAGTGTTTAAAATTGAGCAGTCTAAAGTTTGGTTGTCCCATGGACCAAGTTCTTTGTATCTCTAATCATCATGGTTGGGTGTCTACTAAAGACCGTTCTCTAGTGATAGATTTATACACATTCCCTCTAGCAATGTATGAAACTGATCTTGGTTTAAACTCTTTGTAAACTGATACGCTATATTTTCCTTTGATTTCACATAATGAATGGAAATTATTCTTTGATATCAATTCTCTAATGATATTGTGTCAAGATTTACCATTATGAATTTCATTGTAAGCCCTTGCGATAGCAGCTTAATTATCAAAGTGTATCATTATCATTGATTCTGGCTTCTTCCAACATGGAATGTCCTTGAGAAAAATTTGAAGACACTCATATTCTTTACCATATTTATTGATAGCTATGAACTCTAATTCCGTGGTGGATTAAGCTATGCATGTTTGCTTAGTGGACCTCCAAGGCACAACACCTCCACCAATGGTAAAAACATACAAGCTCATGGAGTGTGAATTCTTAGATTCAATATCAAGTTCGCGTAACCCTCTAGTACTTCTACATATCTCGTATTATGAAGGCCTTAACTCATAGTATATACTTCAAGTATCGTAATACTCTAGATAAAGCTTTACAGTGGTTAGTATTTAGATTACTCATGGACCTACTTAGTTTGTTCACCGAATATGATAGATTCAGTCTAGTACAATTTGTAATGTACATGGGACTCTCAATGATCCTAGCGCATTTTAGTTGAGCAACTAGATCACCTTCATTTTGCACCAAATAAAGGTTATCGTTAAATGGGGGTTTAGCCATTTCACTATCAAACGCATTAAACCTTTTCAGTATGTATTCAACATAGTGGGACTGATAAAGAACTATTTCATTTGAGTTCATTATAATATTGATCCCAAAGTTCACTTCGGCTAAACCCATGTCTTTCATATTAAAGTTGTCTTTTAAATTTTTTTTTCATATTTGTGATTGGGAGAAAAATTCTTCGCCACCTGTACTTGTAGCGTTTTTATGGTTTGTAACCTAATATGTTTTTTTTTTTGTTATTAACAACCCAAAGTAAGCGGGTTTTTCTCTTTGCAACCTTCAGGCTATTTTTCATTCAAAATATGGTTAAATCGAATCACGTAAACCTCATGCCTCATCACCAATTATTATGTTAGGCAATGTTCTCATGTTTTTAGAATGAGGTAGGAGGTTTACGTGCTTCGGTTCAACCATTTTTGAATGAAAAATAGCTTGAAGGTTGCAAAGAGCAAAACCCGCATACTTTGGTTTATTAATAACAACAAAAAAATATTAGGTTGCAAACCATAAAAATGCTACAAGTACAGGTGGCAAAGAGTTTTTTTCCCTTTGTGATTATATCACGAGAGCTACTTAATATCAACATGTCATCAGCATGAAGATAAACGATGAAAAAAGAGTTAGGTGTGATCTTTACATAAACACATTCAGCACATCCATTAATGCGAAAGCCATTTGATATCATCATAGTGTCAGAATTGATATGTCATCAGCATTAATGATTTAACAACTTTACACACCTTCTTCTCTTGACCAGGAACCACTAACCCTTCATGTTGTTCCATATATATCTCTTCATCTAGCGCAATGAAGTTTTAACATCCATTTGGTGAATTTCAAGATTGTGCGACGCTCGCTAAAATCACCCCAATAGAAATAGTTATCATTACAGGTGAATAAGTATCGAATATGTCATATCCTTCTCTTTGTTTAAAGCCTTTAGCTACCAGCCTAGCTTTATACTTATCAATTGAGTCATAGGCTTTATACTTTATTCTTAGAACCCATTTGCATCATAAGGGCTTATTAAGACGGGGAAGATAAGCTAAATCAATCTCATCATTGATGGCTTCCTTCCGCATAGTGGCTTCAGGACTAGACAAGGCTTCTTGAATAGTACGAGGTTTATTATATAGCAAATAGATCATGAAATCTGGACATAATGTTTTAGCAGTCATAAGCCTTTTTCTGCACCTTGGTACATCATCATCATCTTGTGATGCATCTTGAACTACAAAAGGTGTTGCTTAATCTTCTTGAGTTCTCAATTAGAACCATCATCATTTGTTTAACAAATAAGAATCTTAAGCTTGTTGGGGATATAGAAATAAAATTTGGATTACAGTGGGAGATAATTTGAAATAATAGATATCTATTATAATTCAATAGAAAACAAACAAACTTAAATGGAAAAATGTCGAGGCGAGCGAACTCTTTCCTTAAGATTCTTATTACCCTGGGCGCAGTACTCACAGATCTATGGAAACGAATCTCCTAAGATACAATGAAAATGGTACCGGAAGGAGCAGTCAATCCAGTCACCCTAGTGAACGAGAACTGGCTAAACAACTAAGAAAAACTCTAACTAAGAACTATACGGTGCGTGGCAGGCAGAAAAAATTGAGATATATGTATGATGATGATTTTCTTGTATGTGAATTTACATTATATAAAGGGTAGTATTTATAGTTGAGAAATAACCCTTAAACATGGAAGAAATTCAAAGGAATTAGGATTCCTAATACAAGTCAATCTCCTTGTCTTATTCAACAAGAATGGCTTTGAATGTTCTAGAAAAGTCCCAAAACTTATAAAATTAAATAGTTTCTGGTCTAGAACTTTAAGGCCCAAAGAGGTCCAAGCCCGACCAAGGCACACGGGCCACGAGACGCGAGAGAGCCGAACCGAACCAACCGGATAGACGGGCGGGTGGGTGATGGTGGCTCATGTGTGAGGACTATCATCTTCACTCAACTTGTAACCAATGCCCATCTCACTTCATTTAACAAAGTCACCTATAAATGGGTCTTCTTCCTATGTGGGACTTTGCATCTTCCAAATGAGAATTCCACTACCTCTTCAACTTCCAAATCCACTTCTCAGATGTCCAACTTTTGTCATTGATTTATCATTCATCCACTAGTGCAGAAAATATATTCTAGAACAGTCAATCTAGAACGCCTCAGAAAAAGACGATATGGAATATAAGTCGGTGGCATTTTCATAATAAAAGCGTCACATATCAGAACACCTTTTTTTAAGGCGTTCTGGTATATCAATATACCAGAACGTCTTTAAAAAAGGCGTTCTGGTATATCGATATACCAGATCGTCTTAAAAAAGGCGTTCTGGTATATTTGAGATACCAGAACGCCGTTAAAAAAGGCATTCTGGCCTTTTTAAGGGCGTTCTGGTATATTGATATACCAGAATGCCGTTAAAAAAGGCGTTCTGGTATCTTGATAAAAAAATTTAAAATAAATTTTCTAAAATATAACGAAAATTTAATTCTGGTCAAGTTTGCCCTAATTTTCTCACCTGCTCTCTCGTCCATCTCACGTCTCCTCTTTCATTCTCTAATTCAATAGATGAGAAAACCCTACTTTCTTTTATCACCCCATCTCTCCGCCGCCCCAAACAATTCCTCTGTCCCTTCTCGTCATTCTCGCCATC
>BMAC01001576.1:54513-69205 GCA_014905375.1 Phtheirospermum japonicum
TTATCGGCAATAAGAAAAAGAATGTCCTCGGTAAGTGTAGCTCCTCCAACTGTTGTAAGAGATCCTAGTCAAAAGCTTGGTGGTTTGGATAGGCTACCAGATGAGTTGAACGAGATGAAGCTCAAGTATGACAAGGTACACTTTCAGAGCAAAATGCTTACTCAGAATCTGGTTCCGTTTATCATCGCTAATATTTGGAATCGTTGTTTATGTTTGTCTATGTTCAATTCGATTTCCTAGAACAATGGTGCTTTTTGCCTTGGTTTTCCATATCCTGTTTGAGACATTTACATATCCAAGTTGAATATAAGCTTGATTTCATACAATAATATGTCAATTTATAACATATGGTGTTTCATTATAGAACGCATTGACATGATTTAATGTAGCTATTTTATTGTCATTTAACAAAATAAATAAATAAATCATTGCCCTTTGTTCTTTGTAATAAATTTTAATCCATTGTTCTCGAGAAATTTAGTATGCCGAGCTTGGTTGAATTGACAGAAATAAAAAGAGGATTAGTTGGTTGACATTTGAGCTCTTATGATAAGATTAACCAACTGCTTAACTTTCCACCAACAGAAACTATTTTGTTTTGACTTAGATTTGATTAAGCAATTAATAGGAAATAACAGAAACTTTGTTTGTATTGAATTTACTCATTTTCTTCTAGTAATGAACCAAGTAAAAAGTTTTTTTTTTAAATGTTGTCATCCACATTTTCTGTGTTTAGCTTATTAGGAATGAAAACTTTTTTTTATTAAGTTTTTTGTTGCATTCCTCTGTTTTCAGAGTTTCAAGATGTATACCGCTTCGCAAAAGATTCACAAAGACAAGGATGCTGAGCCCACTGAATTTGAGGAGAATGTTGCTCAGGTAGCTATAGAACTTGTTTTCTACTATTCACCAATATTTTCGATAATGAACTTTATTTTGAATKTTGTATAATGATKTCGTGCAGGCAAAATCAATCGTGAGGAGGTTTCAATGAACATCAATCGTAGTMTCATAACGAAGGGAMGGAAATTTAKARATAACTCCACAATAGAGATAACTCCTAGTCAGATTAGGTAGTTGAATCATTTAGCTTCATCTAACTTTTTTGTAGTCTAATGTTGGTTCAGTTTTTTTTTTCAAAAATAATATGAGAATGTTTAATTACAGGAGTTCGGCATTCAAAATGGTCCGCACACTAATTCAATTGATGAGAACTCTGGAAAAGATGCCAGAAGAGGTGTAATTCTGGAGACTGAGTCACCTACAHAAACTTATCTAGTTCACTTTACTACTCGTACTTTCATTTATTTACTTGTTTTTTTTGATATAGCTAATTCAGTTTATTCCATTCTTTCAGCGGAATGTGCTGATGAAGCTCTTGTATTACGATGATGTTACAGTAAGCTTACTTGGGTTTCTGTTTATGCTTCATAGTTTTCACTGCAAATGACTGATTTTGCAACTCAGATAAAATAGTAAACCAAAACTGTAGCTTCCTTGTTACAATCAATAGTGAACCATTATCATGTACATATGGATTTCAAGTTTGAATTATTATTGGAGAATGTYTTATAAGTCYGATGGTGGAGATTATATTSTTTGTGGAGTTTTGTTGGGAAAAAATGAATAATGTAATGTATTTAAGATATTCTGAAGAACATATTGTAAATGTGGACATGATAAAAAAAAAAGTTCTGTAATTTTCTGAATTTCATCTTTCATGTTAAGTCCCTTTACGGAACAAATTAATGATTAGTTTCTGATTTCGACGAATTATATTGCTTTACAGAGAATGGAATCGACCCCTTAAAACCCTCAGTTCGCAGCAAGATCACAAGCTCATGTTCGGTCTCCTTTTCTCTCTTAAATCCTTGACTGCCAAAATGGATCCCACCCGGTGTTCGACGTTATTCCCCTTTGAGAAATATCATTATTTTTATTTACTTTTAGTGAAAATTGCTTCAATTTATGCTAGTTGCTATTCGATCTTTTTTTTTTTTACAATTTATTTAATTAATTTTATTTTCTGTTGAGCAGTGCTGAGAAGGGGAATCTTGGGGTGCCACAGCTACCTGGGCAAGGGTGTTCTTTTCACAGTTTTCYAACCAATACTTATAAATTAAGTTTTATGGAGAGTCSARCTGGGATCAAGGTTAGTCGAGAAAATTGCTTTAATGTTGATATGTTKAGTTTTTTCTGATCATTTTCTGTYAGTAGGTTTGATCTAATTATTGGATTGTGGATTTTTTCCCCTTACTGCTCCTGATTTTGTGAAGTTGCGACTACTCAGTTTTAAAGCATCGATTCATGTGAAAAATGAAAATTAGGCGAAACACCAGGGGTTGTTTTTGTGATTATCCCTAAATAATATGTACATTAGTGTAAATTGCTTGTATTGATCTTTATGATTTGGTAAAGGTAAATGAAGGTCCATTTTTCCAATTCATCGCATGGTTCTTTCACTATTCAGTTTTTAACTTCTCTTGCCCAACATTACATGGTGGTTGTGATTATATATTTTTTGGGATGATTTTTAAATAAATAAATAAATAATCTCGTCTTTTTGGCAGCTCATCCTTGTTACTCACCCGAAGACTAGCGATCTAAGAGACTCGCTCAAGTACATCTATAACTTGTATGTCGAGTATGTTGTCAAGAATCCACTTTATTCTCCAGGATCACCCATCATGTGAGTGGTTAGTTTTTCTATCATAAATCAACCAGAAAAATTAGTTATGTCACTAGCAAAATAATTACAAAATGATCCTGCAAAAGTTACTTCTTGCAAAATAGTTCTGTAACTATATGAAAATCAAATCTTAGTTAATGGTCCTAATTTCAATTTTCACAGGATCCCAATCCCCTTTTATTTATTTATTGTGAAATTGAGATTGTGATATAACTACAGGACTATTTTGCAAAACTTGTGTACTTTGCAGGACCAAAATTGAAACTATTTTTAAAAAACGTTCATTTTGTTACAGGACCAAATTTGCATTTTCACCCAATGAATTCTCATTAGTTAACATTTAAATGAATAATGCTGGTGAAATCCTTTTTTCCTTTCTTTTGTTCGAATGGCAGATTGGGAGTCAGATAATAGGGAGACACATTTCTCAGATTATAGAGCAAGCACTCCGTGTCCGTACATCATGGTCGACGATCATCCGGGCCATCACGATCCTTCTCGTATCATCAAACATAGGGTCCAATGCACCATCGCTGAGTTCAGCGATTGCTTGATCAAATGTTACACGCCCGACGTAAGCAAGAAATTGAGGGAACTTATTGGAGGATTGGACACAATGGTAAAGCCACATTCAATTGTGTTTTCGATCCAAAACTAGAGTCGGCCCGGCCCGAAAAGAGCCCATCAGGCGGGTCCAAAATCTCAATGCCCCGCCATATATTTGGCCCATCCAAGCCCAACAACACTCTTACATGTACTTGTTGTCGGGCCTTTTCGGGCCCCTAAAAATGAAGCACACTTCTATACTAGCCTGGACAGTTCTGCTGCAACCAGTATGTTGACATTTTTCACTATTCTTTTACAGGCTACCTGGGAGATCATTTTTGATTAATTCTGAACAATCGTTGACAGAACCTTACGTCGGGCGAAAGATCTTCGAGACAATTCGCTGCGGGTCTTCTTTGTTCTATGGAAACAACATGCCGATACGGGACGCTGACATGTTTGAGACAATTACAACCACCCCTGAGGTTTTGCCTTATGTTTAAATTTACAAATACCCCTTTTTGAGATTTTGAGATTTTTTTTTAAATATTTTGGAATTAGGCTAAACCTTCATGTAGTTTTTATAAATAAACCTTAAAGAAACTCACAATTCATGCCTCCATTGTTCGTTCCTGGACACAGTTAGTCATTATTATTATTATTATTATTATTATTATTATTATTATTATTATTATTATTATTATTATTATTATTATTATTATTATTATTAGGTCGAACAACTCAATGCTGAAACATGTATAGCAAATTAGTTCAATAATTTCAGACATTGTATCAAGGTTTTCCTAATTAACAATCATGGTTTTAATTATCAACAAATGCAATCACTTAAGGAAAAAAACAGTAATTATCAATAAGAAGCACAGAGATAGATTCCTTTAAAACAAACCTTATATCTAATTCATTATGTATATTAACCAATAAACATTGAGAAGATATCCTCACTATCATTAGATTTATTTCTGGTTTTTCATTGACCTGCAGGCACTCAACGTGGAACAACCTTATTCGGACGATGACATTGATGATGTACGTAGACGTTGGGCGGAGTGTTTATTAGAGGTTATTGCTTGATCACAAACAAACTATTTGTGGATAACTTGAATGGTAGTAAAATAGGTACTCATCTTTTTGGTGAACGAATATTTGGCGAATTGTGTATTATTGGTGATTTCTACTTTAACATTTGGTGATTGTGTATTTGGTGACTTATGCTGTTCGTATTGATATATTTTTGTGTTTATGTATTATTGTGATTAATAGATGATTTTTGGATTATATGAATGATTGGTGTTTTGTGAAAAAATTTCAGTTTAGGGATGAATAGATCTGGAAAATAAAAATGAAAAAAAATTGGGAATTCAGAAAACTGTCAAATCTAGAACGAATTTTTGAAAAAGACATTCTGGAAAATGTATATTCGAGAACGGTTATAAAAAAGACGCTCTAGAAAATGTATATTCTAGAACATCTTTCCGAAGCTGACGATCTGGAATATACATTTTCCAGAACGCCATTCCGACAAGGCGTTCTGGAATAAACATTTTTTAGAACGTCTCTCTCCAAAAGATGATTTAGAAAATGTATATTTTAGAACGTCTCTTTCGAAAAGGCATTCTGGAAAATGTATATTCTAGATCGCTTTCCAAATTGACGTTTTGGAAAATGTATATTCTAGAACGTTATTTTCGAAATGACGTTCTAGAATATACATTTTCCAAAACGTCAATTTGGAAAGAGATCTAGAATATACATTTTCCAGAACGCCTTTTTGAAAGAGACGTTCTATAATATACATTTTCCAAATCGTCTTTTTGGAAAGATGTTGTGGAATATACATTTTCTAGAACGTCTTCCTTGTAACCGATCTGGAATGTTATTTTATAGAACATATTAACCAGGGAAAATTGTTTTCTAGAACGGGTAAATTGTTGTTCTAGAACGTCTCAAATAACCGTTCTAGAACATCAGATATTCTAGAACGCCTCACAAAGCTGATCTGGAAAATCTGATATTCTAGAACAGCTCTACTCAGAACGCCTGGACAGGGCGTTCTAGAATATCTGAAACAGGGCGTTCTAGAGAACTGTTTCTGCACTAGTGATCCAAATAAGGATTTGTGAAAGTAAATATACCACATTCATTACTCGCAATGTAAATTAAGAATCTGAATCTTGTTTCTGATGATAACAAACTTTCTATATTTTGAATATTGAGGCAAAGTTATCAAATATAACTTTTCCAAAATCTTTTTCTTGAACCATTGGTTCAATCACATAAACTAGGAAGTTAATAAATAAAATATTTAAGCATTTAATAAAATTTTCAAATCATTTCACCACATTATTTATCAAGTTTGCATATTACTTTTCTTTTTTTTTTAATGAGCTTTGTGAAGAGGGATTGATGAGAAATGAGAATCGGGTTTGAATCTCATAAATATGAGCTTCATTATGTTAAAGGAAATATAATTAGTATATAAGCTGCACACGTGAAATTATCTTTTTAGTTTTTTAAGAACAAAGGGAAGCAAGGTGGCTGACGGTAAAATATATCATGCATTTGATTGTACAATGTATGATGCACTTAATTTTTTTATTTAATATCTTGTTTGATAAAAATGAGTATTATTTCATAAATATATGTTTTATGTGATAAATATAAATGTTTTGTATGATAATTATGATTGTGTTTGTTATTAATCTTTGGTTTTGGTTGATCGTAGGAAGAGATTTCACCTAATCATTTTTTGTGGCCATGTACTTGAAAATCAACTACTCTCCCAAATAAAAGAAGGTTTGTTGAAATTGGAACCATCTGGAAAGATAATGCAAAAAATGACTTGAAATAGCATTTTTTTTTTTTTTTTAGTTTCTTAGGATTTATTTGAAATAGCATTCACTGAGATTATAAATCTTGACATTAAAAATCTTGGGGTATTTAAAATCCAATAAATAGTAAAAATTATTTATTACTCCCTTCTTTCCATTCTTTCAATTGTGATTGACCATTTCATGAAAAAAGATGATTGGTATTATAATTATGAATATCAAATGATCATAATATCCTTTTATTTAGAAGATTTAAAAAGTGTGAAATAATAAAATTAGGGGTAAAGTTAGTAAAGTAAATTTTAATTGTCATTGGGAAAGTAAGAAGTAACATCAACTCCCTCTCGAAAATGTAAATGTGACAGATAGAATAGAACAAAAAAATTCTAAAACACGAAAAATAGAACAGGACGGAGAGAGTATAAAATTTAAATACCTTTTTTATTATTATTATTATAGATGTTAAATTATGTTTCAAAATTGAAAGATAATGTATTATTATATTATATTTTATGTCAAATCATATTTCAAAAGTGAATTTTGTATTAATAATGTATTTATTAGTATTTAATTATATGTGTCAATTGAATAATATATGATATAAATTAGGTTTAAGAAATTATAAGTTGATTATTTGATTTTTATGTTTTTTAACAAATGAGTATCTGATATTCTCTATACCAATTTGGTATTTTGAACCCTAGGGCAAACAGGCACTTAAAGTCTCACCCTGGCATTATAATGATGAAAAAACTTCATCTTCAATATGAAGTTGATGAGGAAATCATGTTGGAGGAATCGGAGCTTGCTGGTGTTACCGTTCTTGGTGGTCCTATAAGATGATTGACTATCCTTTTTCAGTTTATTTGTTCACATTTTATCATCTTCGTCATTGATAATTCTCTCTAGTAAACCACTTGCCCCAGTTTAGCTAGAAAATATGTTTTTAATAATTTGATTGTGTAGTTTTACATAACAGTTCTATTGGCTGAGATACTAAGTTGGTCCAATCATGCTACAAGTCAAGCTTTCGCCAAACCTAAGTAAGGAAGTAAACTTGGGAGGGGTATTCATTTGGAACTTGTAAAGACATTATAAGATTTGTTTGACTATAAGATTTATTTGGATTTTCTTTTATTTTTGTTTATTTTACATATTTGTTGGGAGTTTATAAAAGTTTTGTAAAATCTCATGTTTAAAGATGGGATATGGTGGTGGAATTTTGATATATATAATTTACCTTAAAAGTCTAGGAAAATCCAGTCAATTACCAATACAAGAAGTATTAGACTTATTGAATACCTCATGATAATTTAAGAATTCAAAATATCTCAAATGAAGATCTTGAGACTTTTATGGACATTTTATGATTTATTAGAATTCTCAAATAAATACATTAGGACTTTTACAAGTTTTAAAATGTCTTAATTAAATACATCAAGATTCTAGAAATCTTAAAATGTCTTAAAAGTTATAAATGAATTCACCCCTATTAAAATATCTACTAGATGGATATATTAATTGGATATTCTATTAATTTATTTACTTATCACGAGAGATTCTTAAATCCGATTAACTTTGCTATATTGACATAGCCCTATTTTAACTAGGGATTGATTCAAGTAGTAAATATATATTCATTAATATACTCTATATAACCGCAAATATACGGTTTATATATAGTATAAAAGGAGTAAGGTTGAATCCCACATGGAATATGTAAAAATTCAATATTGGTAAGTAATATAATATAAATAATGTAGTTCTATCTAAATGATAAGAAACATGGTTTAGATTATATTGTTATGAACAACCAACAAATTAATAAAGATTATCAGCTATGATATTTACAACGATCAAAGAACAATATGTAAAGGTTGAGAAACTCGAGTGTTAAATAATATTCCAGATTTTGTAGTGTTACGGATTTCATAGTCTTCATCCTCTTCAATCTATCAAGTAATTTCTAATTCAATTCGTTTATAAGCCAATTACGATTGTAGTTTGATCCTTCTCTCGAAGTGATTAAACTGTTGATTTCAAGAATGTAAAAACGTGTCCGTTTGAAATAATACTAAAAACTCCAAAAGTTTTAAAGATCATTACGGCTTCACTACTAATTGTAAACTTATCGGTCTTGTTGATTAAAGTGTTTCATGTTCGAAATTCTATTGATAAACTTCATCTATAAATTTCTATTTATCAAACTACTAGTTTTGAAAGGTTCCCAATCAATCACTACTTTTAGCAACACGAGTATTTCCAAGCACTCATGAACAAATAAAATCAAAACATGAAATAATAAAAGTGTCATAATTGAAATATAGTAATTATCAAAATATTATGAAATTATAATTTATAAGAAAACCATAATAAAGGGAAATTAGCTAGATATGTTCATAATTTCATACAGATAATTCATTGAACATCTATAAATTGTACTTAAAAAAAAGATTAAGATAACTGTATGGTTGGTGTCGATCTTTGATCCCAATTGTTCCTTTACAAACAATCAAACTCTCAAACTCACAAAATTTAGACTAAAGTATAGGGGATGATGTAATGAATCCTAAGGTGTTGTGAAGCTTGATTCTACAATCAATTGGTATATGATGGTGTATTTGGACAGCAACCAAGGCACCTTTTATAATATAAAATCAAACCTTTCCTATTAACTCTGATTTGGGCCATTTTTTAACGATTCTTAACCTATTATCGATCACATTATCGACAGCTAGTTGGGTCGATAATGGATGCCTTTAAAATATGAACCAGTAGCGGTCTGGTTGTCGACTCGGGTCGATAATCATTATCGTGAAATTGATGCTCATTAGTGACCCCACTATCGACCGATAATGGGGTTGATAGTGAGTCTATGAGCTTTTTTGACACGTGGGCTTGCTCTAAGCCTAATCCAATGACCTTCTTTCTTCCTTAGCTTCGATCCAAATCCCAAAGCTTGTTATCCTTAAGCCCAATGAGATCCAAATTTCTACAAAAACAACAAAAATATAGCAAACATATAATAGCGTCTAAATAATAAAAAAAAATGAAGCTAAAAGATGTTAATAAGCATGATAATTAATTTAAACCTAACTAAATAAGTCCTAAATAATGCTTGAAAATCGTGTTTATCATGTATATTCTCATGTTTCATTTACTTAGAACGAGAATAACACCTACAAAAACTTACAATTTGCCGAGAGTAATGATTTTGTCAATAAGTTTTACATTTACTTAAGGGGCTATTTGGAGTAGGCGTCGTTGGGACCCTAAATCCTAATATTCAAAATCTTGATTATTCATAATTCTCAATATTATGAATCCTTATTTGTTGTAAGATTTAGAATCCTTATTTTTTTATTGTAGATGTCAAATCATGTTGAAAAGTGGATGGTAATGTATGTTTATATTATATTTGAAGTTTAATCATATCTTAAAATTTGATGGTGTTGTATTTTTATATTGTATTTAGTAATATATAATTATTTAAGTGTAATAATGATGGGATAAAAGATATGAGTATGGCTAGGTGTGAGAAATTGCTGGTTGAGTATTGGAAATTAAAGTTCTAAAATAAATGATATTTGAGATAGGTAATCCCAATTTGGGTATTGGGAGTCTTAGAACAAACATCACCTAAAGAATATCAACAAAATAAAATATATTTTTTTCCCAATACCGACCAATTAAAAACAATCACCAATTGCAATTTACGAATAATTATAGAATTTATTGGTAAATATTAATGACAACATTATCTGACAAAAATTAATTTTGCATACAATTTACAATTTTTCTTAACATTTACCGAGAACGACTCTGAAGGTAAAATGTCCTTTTCTTATAGTGTAATAGAATTAAAGTGATCCATTCCACTACAACAAACATGACATTATGTAACGCCTAAAAAATGTTACCTAATAACAATAAGATGTTACAGTAGATATAGTTAAAAAAATTTATGGGTGTTGCAGTTGTTCAGGTTACCTATATTTTAAGGTAACATTAATTATTATCATTAGTAATAGTTTTTATAAGTGTTACATCAAAGTTTCAATTGTAACACTTTACAATGTTACATAAGATACCTTTTGTAACACTATTTTTATGAGGTATAACACTATTTTGGTAATAGTTTTTATTTAATTTTTTGGAAATATTATTTATTCTTTTGGTAAAAGTTTAAAAAAATTTAAAAAAAAAATGCTTTATTGGGATTTGATCATCAAACGTTGACAATTACGGGACCATGAGCTAACCATCTCTACTATACCATATACTTGTTCAAAAAAATAATTTTATATATATATATAGAACTATCACATGTTAAATACAAACGAAAAATTAGATATGATTAGAATTCAAATCCACAAATTCATATCTAAAATTATTATATGACAGTGTGATGTGACATCATTGTAATCACATTACGTCAGTCCAAATTTCTTGTAGGTGATTGTCAAGATTTTTATCCACTTTCTGGAAAAATTTACACAAGGTGTTTGGGACCAAGTTGTCATTCAATACTGCGTATCATCCTCAAACTGATGGACAATCAGAAAGAATATTTCAAACATTAGAAGATATGCTTAGGGCTTGTGTTTTGGATTCTCAAGGCCAATGGAGCAAGTTTTTGCCACTAATAGAATTCTCTTAAAATAATAGTCACCAGTCTACTATAAAGATGGCGCCTTATGAAGCGTTATACGGTCGGAAATGTCGATCTCAAGTGCATTGGGAAGAAGTCGGTGAGAGAAAACTTTTAGGTCAAGACATGATCCGAGAAATGACAGAAACTGTTTCACTAATACGAGAAAGAATGAAAACTACCCAGAGTCGACAGAAGAGCTATGCAGACAAAAGAAGAAGGCCTTTGGAGTTTGCAATTGGTGATCAAGTGTTTATAAAGATATCTCCAATGAAAGGTGTTATACGATTTGGCAAGAGAGGGAAGCTTAATCCAAGATACAATGGTCCATTTCCAATCATAGAGAGAGTTGGTGATGTTGCCTATAGACTCGACTTACCTAATTTAATGTCACAAATACATAATGTTTTTCATGTGTCTGTGCTGAAGAAGTATGTTGCAAACCCATTCCACATTCTGAAGAGCGACCCTATAGAGCTGAAAGCAGACTTAAGCTATAAGGAGTTTGACTCAAACTTTTGTGCACCCCGTTTTAGTAAATTAATTTAAAAGCACGTTAGTTTGCTCGAAAGTGTACGAGGTAACTGTAGGGTGATGAATTTGACTCGAGTCGTATTTCTCGAGGAAACAACTATTTGGTCTTTTCGATATTTTTCTCAAACTACGAATTAGAATAAAATACATGTACAATTGGGGTTTTAAAAGATTTTGAATTGATCATTAAGAACTAAAGCAATAATTAAACTAAAACTAATTAAACTAATTACTTTAAACTAGATTATCAAGTACGAGCAATAATTTAACTACTTGAACTCAAGAACTAAGAATCAATAGCAACGAATCTAAGCATATATATAATAACTACCATCAAACAATCGCATCATACGAATCTAAGAACGAATAATTAAGCATAAATCAATCGCATAAGTAAACTAAATTAACCAATATCCAATATCCAAGCATAAAATGATTAAGCTAATTAAACTAGAATTAACTAAAAGATTAACTAAGAATTAAACTAACAATTAAACTAGAAATTAACTACTAAATTAACTAAGAGTTTAGAAAACTTATTGGAACTACTAAAAGCAATGAGAAGCTCCAGCTATTCAGGAGTTGCACATCGATCTTGGGCAAAGATTGAATCCCGAACGCGAGTTCGATGTTTTGGACGCGTTGTTCTTCGATCCTTGATCTCCGTCTTCAAATCTCGTTATGAGATGTGGAATTATGTTTATTATCAGCTAAAATACCCTAGGGGGTCGTGTGTTCTTTTAAAAATCCGAAATATAGAGGGTTTATATAGATATTGCAAGTCTTGGCGCACAAGAAACCCTAAAATCCGAATTCTGGGCCGTCGCGTCGACGGTGCATCGACTGACCGTCGACTGACGCGTGCTGGTGCTCGGCGTCAGTGCTGCCAGGGCGTGCGCGTCGGCTGGGCGGGTGCGTCGACTGGGTGCGTCGACATCGACGCTTCAGCAAGTTGCGTCGATATCAGTGCGTCGACATCGACGCTTCAGCAAGTTGTGTCGACATCGGTGCGTCGACATCGACGCTTCAGAAATTTGCGTCGACAGTGCGTCGATGCTGCGTCGACTGACGCGGATCATGGCTCGCGTCGACATAGCATCGACGGTCACGTCAGTCGACGCGACTGCGCGTCTGCCTCCCTAAAAACTTGGCAATCTCCTGATTGTCATAAATATTAAAGAAAATAAGAGTATGGGAGATAAGAAAACATCCCTGAAAATTCGATGGTTGAGTCTCTCTAAAAACGCATGTGCAATTATCCTTCGTCTTAGATCGCGTGACTAAATTGTCCCGAACAAACCTATAAAAATAAACAAAACAAACAAACAAAACATGATTGTGATCAATTGCGATGCGCAAGTGCCCGATGGCACGTCTTTTTGGATTTAAAATGGCCGGATTGCGGCAACGTCGTAAATGGCTGGGTTGCAGCTCATCCAAAGGTTACCGGGCTGCGACTAACTTGGGTCGGATTGTGACCTCGATCGACAAAATCATCGTAATCCATGATTGCTGCGGTAATCGGTAGGTTCAGTGGTTGATCGTCATCGTTAACGCCTCGAGTGGAACTAGCGGTAAGACCTTGCGGTAGCGAGCTTCCGCTATATAATCGTTGTCCAGAATAAGCGATTTATCATATTTTCTGCACATCAACACACACATAAACGTACCACGACAATTGACACAATATAAAAAGACAGGAATAAAATAAAGAAATAAAACGAAAACTAAGTAACGCTTGGGTTGCCTCCCAAGAAGCGCAACATTTAACGTTATATGCTCGACGTAATTACTTGATCAAATTCTAGCTCATGGTGGGTCCACGAACTCCTTATTGGTACGATCACTATTCTTCGTATATTTCTCGTAATAAGGCGTAACTCGATGCTTGTGGACTTGGAATCCCAAATTTGCACTCTCATTGTAAAGAGTGGCAACTCCATACTCATCCAACTCCTTTATTTAAAACGGTCCACTCCATGCAACTTCAAAACTGGTGGGATCAAACTTACGATCGGAATTATACAGCACTAGTTGACCAACCTTGAACTTCTCGTTAAAAACTTCATTCGAATTCTTCTTCTTCGCTGTCCAATCCTTGCTATTAGCCTCGCCCTTTTTCTTCGTACGTTTAAAATTCTTGTAGGGGTCGAGGGAATCACATATTGAATGATTATTCGGTGGCTTCGTCTCTTCTCTTGGCTCAAACCTCGAACGATCTCGTTGTGGTCTCAACTCCACTTTTGGCTCGTTTTTAGGCACGTCAAACTTCATGGGCAATCCATCATTAAATGCCTCTACATTATCAAACTCTTTAATCGTGCCGATGCTCAAGAGCTCATTCGCGCAAGAATCTACTAAATCAATAGTAGAACAATCGTTCTTAACAAATGATGCAGGACTCTTGTGAAAATCATGAAGTGAAAACGTCACCGTTTCGCCCAATACGGACATAGTCACCCTCCCCTCGTTTACAATGATCACCGTACGCGTTGTAGACATGAACGGACGTCCTAACAAAATGGTGTGTTCTCGGTTCTCTCTTTGTACGTCACCAACATCCATAATGACAAAATCGACCGGAACTACTAGCTTGTCTACTTGTACTAAAACATCCTCCACAATCCCCAAGGGTAGCCTTATCGTTCGATCCGCCAACTGTAATTTCATCGTGGTCGGCTTCAGCAGTCCTAGGTCAAACTCCTTGTAAATTGAGTAGGGCATCAAATTTATGCTAGCGCCAAGATCGTGATGGGATTTGATGGTGCCGTCGCGCAGCGGAAAACAAGAATTTTTTAAATAAAAGGAATTTTAATCGAATTCAAATTGACGACGGCCCATTTTAATTTCAATTAATTCAAACAATGTTTTTTTAATTACTTTATAAATGAAACAATTCGATTTTCGTAGAATCAAATAAGCATGGTCGGTTTCTATTTAATATACCAAATATATACATAACAATTATATATATATATTAATATATCAATCATATATATAATATATATTATATACGCATATCACATACACACATATATAATATAATATATATATATATATATATATAATATATATTATATATAATAATATATATCACATATCATATACCATATATATATATATATATATATAACAGCATGCAACTATAACAATATACATATAAATATATACACTACATCAGCATGCATGCAACTTTAACCATATATGTATATACATATTATATCATATACATCATGCATGCATCTTCTAATAACTATAATATTATATACATATCATACACAGCACACATATATATCATATATATATATATATTATACACAGCACACAATATATACAATTCAGGAACAGCTTTTCGTCACCTCACGGCACGGCGGAGGAGCAATGCGGCTGGAGCTCCGGCGACGAAGCGCGCAGGCGGCTACG
>BMAC01001577.1:11283-26283 GCA_014905375.1 Phtheirospermum japonicum
GGATTGGATGAAGTCTATGAAGTCTTGTACCCCTATTGAGCTGGATAATGACCACAAGACCTTTATTGTTACTTTATTGGGAAAAAGGGTGAAGATACAGGCTGTATCTTCACCAAAAGAATGCCATATCATCTCTGGCCCTACACTTTTTAAAATGATCCACCAAGACATGCCCTCCCAGATTGAAGAAGTAGGCAGGGCGTCGAATGATGCGGGCCAGGATCGACGCAACTGCAAGTGTGCGTCGACCAAGCGTCGACGGTGCGTCGAATGACGCGGGTGTCGGCAGGACTCGGACACTTGGTAACCCAATGTCAGACTGGTACCCAGTGTTAGCTCAGCACAATGCTCGTTGATTAACGCATTTGTTCTTATTTTTATTAGCTTTTTAGTTTGTTTTTCTATTTGTTTTGGGTATAAGTTGGATGATTTAGGCTTAATTCCGTATTTTCATATTTCCAGCTTATTTTACCGTACTTTGATAATAATTGATGCAAATAGGTGATTATTTGTTGTTTTTTTACCTTACAGCTAGGTAACCGGAAGAGTTCAACGTGTAAATTGATGAGATTCGATGTTCAAAAGTGGAGAACGAGCTTTCCGGTGAACGAGTAGCGAAAAGATCGAGGAAATTGAGACGTACCCTCAGTCATGTCAGTCGACGCGAGCGTCGACGTGAGTTCCTACCCGCGACGATCGACTCTAAGTCGACGCCAAGCCGACGCAACTCTCTGAAGCGTCGATCCAAGAGTGCGTCAGTCTAAGCCAAGTCAACGCAACTCTCTGTTGCATCGATGCATGTTCACGTCAGTCGACGCCACCGCCCAGTCGACGCGAGAAACCAGGCAGCATCGACAACGAGAGCCAGCCCGCGTCAGTCGATGCAACATCGACGTGATGGCCAAAAATGTGTTTTTAGGGTTTTTTTGCGCCAAAACTTGTTATATCTATAAATACCCTTCATAATTTGATTTTAAAGGAGAGAGACAACTACCTACGAGCAGAGATCACTTCCTAGGGTTAGCCAGCACAGAAACAACGCATTTATACACTCCAAAAATCAATATTGAAGATTCAAGATCCTTACGCTCAAGAGTCGCTTCAAATCGAAATTTCATTCCAAACTCCGGAATACATGGAGATTTTTACCACTTTCAGTAGTTACAATAAGTTTTCTAAGCTCTTAGTTAAATTCGTAGTTAGTTTCCTAGTTGATTTTGTAGTTTAATTCTTAGTTAATTCTAGAACTAGTTTAATTAGTTTCATGCTTGATATTGGATATTGGATTAATTTAGTTTATTTATGTGAGTTGATTTATGCTTAGTTGTACAATTTTAGATTCTCATAATACAATTGCTTAGTGATAGTTCATTCAATTCATGCTCTTAGATTCGTTAATTAAGTTAAGTTCGAATAAGTTTAATTATTGCTCGTAGATGGTAATATAGTTTAAAGTAATTAGTTTAATTAGTCTTAGTTTAATTACTACTTTATTTTATAATGATCAATTCAAAATCTTTTAAAAACCCTGATGTACATGTATTTTATGCTAGTTCGTAAATTGAGAAAAACATCTAGAGACCGAACAGTTGTTTCCTCGAGGGAATCGACTTGAGTCAAACTCACCACCCTACAAGTTTCTCGTACTCTTGCGAGCAAGCTTGTGTGTTTTTAAATTTAAATATCTTTGATGGGAAATTATATGCGCCAGACCTGATTTGGGGTAGACCTGATTTCACACTGGGTACGGTAGATGAAAAAGAATGATGAAACAGCTCTGTCATAAGACCTGGTTAAGATCCCAGAGTTGTTTGAGGAGCGATCAGAAGCAGGGAAAGACCTGATTAAAAGCTAAAGTCCGATACTGAATCCAGAAAGGTTTATGAGGAAGACCTGACTTGGGGAGGACCTGTTCTCTGAATTTCCAGCAAGGGGATAAGTGGGACCACTTGTCAGGGTTTGTTGCCAAAACGGCCCGAGATTCGCGGCACGTGCCCCTAGGATCCCGGCCGGGGTCCCCCCTATGAGAAACTATAAATATCCCAGCTCTAAGGCTGAGAGAGGTATGTTTTTCTTGAGCATTCCTTCTTATTTTCTGGAACACACCTCAAACGCTTACTGACTTAAGCATCGGAGAGGTTTCCACCGGAGAACTCCCGGTGGTCCTTTCTAACCTGTTTTTGTGGTGTAGATTCAGGAAGCTCTTGGGTTTTCAGGCGATTCGGGCTGCTCACTTTCTTAGCTGGAACAAATTGGCGCTGTCTGTGGGAAATCATCAATCAAGCTAAGACGTGAGTATGGCTTCGGACGGTCTGAGGCGTAATCTGGTGGGGGATCTTGGTGGTACTCCCAGCTCCGCCGCACCATGGGGTGGATCAAAATCTACAGTTCCATTTGGAGGAAGACCAGACATGGTAGAGCCATCGGCAACGGCCGCGCAAAACATTTCGCCACCACCTCCTGGTAGATCCGCGACGGCTACAGGCGGATTTTTCAATGAATCTTTTCTCTCGCAGCTGTCAGATCTTATTGGCAAGGCTATGGAGGCAGCTGTGGAAAAGAAATTCGCGGAGATGTCGACGCCACCGCCCAACACGCCGCCAGCAAGGACTGTACTGTTAACAGAAACGGAGCCGCCGCATTACCAACGTACTGATAGGGCTGCCACTCAGAACAAAGAGGATTTTCTCTCTACCTCTGACAACGAATCCTCAAGTCAGACCACTCCGGTTCTAGACGAGCAGATGTAAAGTTTGTAGAAGGAAGTGCGAGAGTTCAAGAAGAAGATGACGAGCACTAGCACAGTGCTGATACGGAGAGGTACCTCGTTCACAGAAGAGGTGATGCATGACGAAGTGTCGGCCTCATACCGGTCTTTGGGTTTTGAGTATAACGGGACCACAAACCCGTGGGACCATTTAAGCAGATTTGAAATTGCGGCAACTGTGCACAAATTCTCAGATGCTGTCATGTGTCGGGTCTTCCCGATGACTTTCACTAAATCGGCACAGCTCTGGTTTAGCCAGTTACCACCGAGGTCTATCAACAATTTTGACAAATTCAGTTCGGCCTTTTTACACCAGTTCACGAGCTGTATAAAGTATCAGAAAATGCCGCTTGAACTTTTCAGTTTGAAACAGAAAGAGAATGAGAGCCTCCGCGCTTACATCAATAGGTTTACAACCGCTAAGTTAGAGGTGCCTTCTGCGTCGGAAGAGCTATTGGTGAATGCTCTGGCGCAAGGTTTGAGAAGAGGAGAATTCTTTCAGTCACTGGTCGTTAAGCCAGCGGTGAAGTTTGGGGAGCTTTTGGAGCGTGTCGAGAAGTATATCCACTTGGAGGAGGCCTTGAAGATCAAGGATGAGGGAGAGAGGAAGAGAGAGAGGCCTGATCGTGAATAAAGAGGAGTTGTGAAAAAGCCTAGGCCAGACCTACCTAGAGGGAGACCTCACTTTGATAGATACACTCCTTTGGAAAACCCACAGGACGAAATCCTGCAGGCAATTGAGAAACATCCAGACCTGAAGTGGCCGAAGAACTACTCGTAGAGGCCCGAGAGGGAAAGATTTGATCTTTTTTGTCGCTTCCACAACGAGTATGGGCACAACACTGACCAATGCACGCATTTGAAAGACGAGTTGGAGAGGATGGTTCAGGCTGGACATTTGAAGGAGTACGTCCGAATGAGGAGAGAAGAAGCCAGGTTTGGCAGTAAGAATTTTGAACGGTCTCTGCCAGGTAAGGGACGCCAGGATAGGGTACTTACTGGAGTAAGAAGATCTGATCAAGCTCAGGTTATCCACGGAGAAATCCAGATGATTACTGGAGGAGAGCTGGATGAGCACTCTAAGAGAGGTCAACATAGTTACGTTAGGGCTGCCAAGGAATTGGTCAGGACATCTCGAGAAGTCGGGCAACTGGCATCTGCACCGAACATCTGCTTTGGTTCAGAGGACTGTGATGGCATCCTGGCTCCACACATGGACGCTCTTGTCATAACAGCCACTATCGCCAACTACAACGTCCGAAGAGTTTTCGTGGACACAAGGAGCTCTGCGGGCATCCTATTCTTTGAATGCTTTAAAAAGCTGAAATTGGATGTCGAGCTCGAGGAGGTGAATACTTCCCTGGTAGGATTTGCAGGGGGTGCCCTAAAGCCAATAGGAGCGGTCAGGATCCTTGTAACTTTAGGAGAGGAGCCATGTCGCGTAAATAGGATGTTGCGTTTTTGGGTGGTAGACGCGCCGTCCTCCGACAACATCATGCTTGGACGACCTTTGTTAAGTCAATTACAAGCTGTAATCTCAGTCTTTCACATGAAGATGAAATTTCCTACTGAGGAAGGAACTGGTGAGGTGAGAGGAGATCAATATGCCTCACGACAGACGTATGTTGAGTGTATTCGGCAAAATGATGAAGAGAGAGTGAGTAAAAAGGCTCGGGTAGAGAAGCCGTGGCAAGAGATGGTAAGAAGGGAGGAGGAGTTGATGCTAGTGGAAGTCGTTCCAGGTGATGAGAGTCGAACTCTCCGCGTGGGTGCGACTCTTAGTCCAGAGGTCTTGACAGGCCTGGTGAAACTTTTAAGAGAAAGTGTGGACGTTTTCGCTTGGTCTTCCCAAGACCTGGTGGGAATCAACCCTGAGATCACTGAACACCGACTCAATATTCGTCCGGATATGAAGCCGGTTAAGCAGAAAAAGCGTAATTTCGGCCCTGAAAAAGAGGCTATCGTAGAAGCGGAGGTGGAAAGTCTCTTGAAGGCGGGGCATATTCAGAAGATACAATTTCCGGAATGGCTTTCTAACGTGGTGTTGGTACCAAAGACAGATGACTGGCGGATGTGTATTGATTTCTGAGATTTAAACCGCGCCTGCCCGAAGGACCATTATCCCTTGCTAAGGATTGATCAGCTCGTTGATTCCACCTCTTGCTGTGAACTCCTGAGCATGATGGACGCCTCGCAGGGATACCACCAGATCAGGCTAGCCAAAGAGGACTGGAAGCGTGTCAGATTTATAACCCCAAAAGGGACGTATTGCTATGTGGTCATGCCCTTTGGCCTTAAAAATGCAGGCGGTACATACCAGCGATTGGTGGACAAAATGTTCAAGAGCCAGCTCGGCCGAAACTTGGAGGTTTACGTGGATGACATGCTAGTCAAGAGCACGAAGGCAGCATCACATGTGGACAATTTGAGGGAAACCTTTGATACCTTAAGAAAGTACAAGATGAAGCTTAACCCTAAGAAGTGCGTTTTTGGGGTCAGAGCTGGAAAATTTTTGGGCTATATGGTCGCAGAAAGAGGTATTGAGGCTAACCCTGAGAAGGTAAGGGCCATTGTGGAAATGCACGCACCTAAAACCGTAAAGGAGATGCAATGCTTGGCTGGACGGATCAACGCCCTGAGTAGGTTCTTATCCAGATCTGCGGAAAAGAGCTTGCCATTTTTTCAGGCCTTACGAAAGAAAGCTAAGTTCCAATGGAGTGATGAATGTGAAGAGGCCTTCAGACGACTGAAGGAATACCTGGCGGGTATGACCTTACTCACGAAACCCGTCCAAGGGGAGCCCCTTATTTTATACCTATCTGTGGGACAGCAGGCGGTCAGTTCTGTCCTGATTAGAGAGGATGGCAAGATACAAAGACCAGTATATTTTTGGAGCAAGGTATTTCACGCGGCAGAGGTTAGGTATGTGGAAGTGGAAAGAGCGATGCTAGCTCTGGTCGGCACTACCCGGAAGTTACGACCGTACTTTCTTTCTTACACTATAGTTGTGCAAACCAATCTTCCATTAAAAACTATAATGGGCAAACCGGAGGCATCTGGGAGGCTTGTGAAATGGATTATAGAGCTCAGTGAATTTGATATTGCTTTTGAGGCTAGAAAAATGATTAAGGCTCAGGCCTTAGCTGATTTTATGCAAGAGATGACTGGTCCCCCTAATGAGCTGAAGGAATGGACAATTTTCACAGATGGCTATGTCCGTAACCAGGGCTGTAAGGCTGGAATCGTCCTAGTAGATCCAACAGGTGTGTCCACCGAGTTCGCCGTACAATTAAATGCAACGTTCTCTAACAATGCTGCTGAGTATGAGGCTCTTTTGAGAGGAATTCAGATGGCGAAAGACCTGGGAGCAGAGCAGGTCTGTGCCAAGGTGGACTCACAACTTGTTTGCAAGCAGATTAGTGGAGAGTTTGAGACAAGAGAGGAAAATATGCAGAGGTATTTGGCCAAATTTAGAGATCTATCCAGAGGAATGAAGAGGTTAACAGTTATCCGAATTCCTAGGGAGGAAAATGGACGAGCTAATTTCTTGGCTTAGGTGGCCAGCTCGGCTACAGATTGTCATGAACGAACGATCACTCTATTGGAGGCGGATGGGGAGTTTGGAGTTGAGCAGGTTTGTGCAGTTATCGAACGAGAGGATTGGCGTTCCCCTATCAAGGCGTACCTAGAACAAGGGGTCATGCCGGAGGACAAGAAGGAGGCGACAAGGGTGAGAAATAGGGCTGCCGGATTCTGCTTAATCAAAGGAGAGTTGTTCAAACGAGGATTTGGTCAGCCTCTTTTGAGATGCCTAGGCCAAGCGGAAGGAGCTCTGGTGCTTAGGGAAATACATGAAGGTTGTTGTGGGAATCACATGGGGGCTAGAGCTCTGGCTACTAAGGTGTTAAGAGATGGTTATTTTTTGCCCTCGTTGAGGAAAGAAGCGGAGGTCTTCGTAAAGAGGTGTGCCAAATGTCAGAGGATGGCCCCTCTGATTCACCAGCCAGCGGAAGAGCTGTTAACAATGAGCTCTCCTTGCCCTTTTGCAAAGTGGGGGATTGACCTGGTCAGCCCGTTTCCTATGGCCCCTGCCCAAAAGAGATTTTTGATTGTAGCCATAGACTACTTTAGCAAATGGGTGGAAGCAGAAGCTTTGGCCAGGATAACGGAAGAGGCGGTGATGAGATTTATATGGAAGAATGTTGTCTGTCGCTTTGGTGTGCCAAGGATATTGATATCAGACAATGGAACCAATTTATGGGGGCCAAAATCAAGGCTTGGTGTACCAAGATGAATATCCAACAACATTTCACGCCTGTATATCATCCGCAAGCGAATGGTCAAGTTGAAGTAACTAATCGCATTCTTGTCCAAGGGCTTAAGTCACGCTTAGAAAGATCTGGGGGCAAATGGGTGGAAGAGCTGAGCGCAGTACTTTGGGCTTATTGCACAAATCCAAAGGAAAGTACAGGTGAAACCCCCTTTAGCCTTGTCTACGGCATGGACGCCGTAGTACCTGCAGAGATCAGCTTAGAGACACACCGGATCCAGAATTTCAATGAAGAGCAGAACGAGCTATTGAGGCAAGATGCTTTGGATTTGATTGAGGAAAAAAGAGAGCAGGACGCAGTAAGAATGGAGCATATCAAGGGACGAATAAAGGCCACATATGACAAACCCATAGTTAAAAGGCAATTTCGATAGGAGACCTGGTCCTACGAAGAGCTGACCTGGGAAAAACGAAAGGAAAGCTGGATGTATCTTGGCAGGGGCCGCTCCGAGTCATTCAGGCCTTAGCAGGGGGCACTTATAAGCTACAAGAGCTGGATGGGACTGAGATCCCTCGCGCTTGGCATATCACTAATTTACGGAAATTCTATACGTAGTTGTAATCCTTATATGTTTGTTCACCTTTCTTGAATAAAATTGCAGGTTTAATCTCATGCACAAGTCAATGTACGAATAAAGCTAGGATTGGCTAAGGACGGATGTCCTAGATTTTGCCCGACCTGATTGTCGGTTAAAGCTAGGATTGCCTAAGGATGGATGTCCTAGATTTTGCCCGACCTGATTGTCGGTTAAAGCCAGGATTGGCTAAGGACGGATGTCCTAGATTTTGCCCGACCTGATTGTCGGTTAAAGCCAGGAGTGGCTAAGGACGGATGTCCTAGATTTTGCCAGACCTGATTGTCAGTTAAAGCCAGGATTGGCTAAGGACGGATGTCCTAGATTTTGCCCAACCTGATTGTTGGTTAAAGCCAGGATTGTCTAAGGACGGATGTCCTAGATTTTTCTTGACTTGATTGTCGGTTAAAGCCAGGATTGGCTAAGGAAGGATGTCCTAGATCTTGCCCGACCTGATTGTCGGTTTAAGGCCAGGGCTGGCTAGAGACCGATATCTTAGATTTTGCCCGACTTGATAGTCGGTTAAGAGCCAAGACTAGCCAGGGATTGATGTCTTAGATTTTGATCGACTTGATTGTCTGTTTAAGGCCAGGTCTGGCTAGGACAGTTATCCATGCTTTTCTTGACCTGTTTGGCAGCTCAAGTCAAGAAAAGCTAATGGCGAATGCCCCGATCTGCCTGATCTGATCGTTAGCTAGACCACAAGAGCGAAATAAAGTATCTTATGAGGTAAGTGCTGAGTTATTAAAAGGGCCGACATAAACATAAGATTGAAACGATTTGAGCAAGCAAAAAATCGATTCAACACTTGTTCGAAGTAAAATTATGACATGCATGAAAGGCACAAAATTCATATATATTTCTGACCATTCAACAGAAGAAAAGCAGGTTGCTTACACCTTCTCCAGAGGGTTGGCAACTTCGATTACATTAAAAAGTGCAGGAAATAAACGAAGATAAACCCTAGAAGCCTATCTGGGTGAGGACCTCCGATCTGAGGCCAAGGCTCGATGAACATGCCAGAGCTCACGCTCTGGCTCATGCAGGCGGCGACGATATTTGTCAAATCGATCGGAAAGAACTTGAGCTTCGTCGGCGATGACAGTCAAACGATTCACCGACTCGACCAGATCCACTTTCTCCTCCTGAAGCTGGCGGTTTACTTGCCTGAGTTCAGCCCATTCTCTCTTATAGAAACGTTTCTTCTGTCGTTTCCTCTCCAGAAGGCGGTACAGTGAACCAATTTTTTCCTTAAGAGAAATGATCTGATCGGAAAGTTTAAATCTTTCGACCACAAGGGAGATATTCTTTCGCTTCAAGGTATTGAGTTCATCGATAAGAGGAGAAGAATCCATGACGGATTATAAGATAAGTAATTGGAGGCAGGCACATATTTAAAGGTATAAAAACGCGTGCGGAAGGAATTAAAAATGCTAGGGTTTCTGGAAAATTAGGAAACCCTAGAAGATCAAGGGTCACAACAAGACAAAAATAGATTATTATTAAATGGAGAAGAAAATATTCAGTACAAAGCCATAAGAATCGAATCCAGACCAGCCACACAGGCTAACAAAGAACAGGTCTGGAATATAAAACAGAAACATCCTTTACAAAACTAAGGGGCTACATCCAGCTCAGCCGCCAATTGATCCACGGCCACTTCGTTCAAAGCACCTGGAGAAGCCCCCCCGGGTAGCTCACCCAGACCAGCGAAGGTTGAGGAGGTAGAAGGATCAGGAATGGCTACAATCAGGCTTTGGTCTGGCTGAGGCGCTGCGGACGCGGGAGAACGAAAGGCAGAAATGACGTCTTCATCAAACTATGCAGCTCCAGCTAGATGCAGCCTATCTTTCTCCTTAGAGTATGTGAAAGAAGTGGGCTCAGTGGGAGTTTTCAGTGGTAGCTCTCGATCAAAGATGGCGACAGGGTTAGCTGCATTAGCCACACTCCACTTTTCTCGCTCGTCCAAGGCAAAGTAATAATAGTTCAGGGCCTCCGGGAGAAGTAGCGAGTAGAGCTCTTTTGACCCTGGAAAGGCCTGCTGGGCTTTCTCCCGAGCCAGCTTCAGGAGCCTGAGCCCTTCCTCGGAGTCCAAGAACTGGGCCTTCCCTTCCTCCTGAGCTTTGGATATGGCCTCATCTGCTAAACTTCGAGCCTCAGCCAAGGCATAATCCCTTGCCTCCCCGCGAGCCACCTCGATCATCTTGGCCTGAGCCTTCTTCACCGCTGCGGTCTCAGCCTTAGCTTTCTTGAGCTTCCCCTTCAACTCCTCGCACTCTGCCCCCTTGGCCTTCAGCTCTGCCACCTTCACTTTTGCTAAGACTCGGAAACGGTCCATCTTCCAAGCTAGCTCTTTATTCTCCTTCACCACATTGAACTGGATCAATGACCTTTTGATCCGAGTGGCTAGGAGAGCTTTCTTAGAAATGTCCTAGCATCCACCAGATTGATCAGGAAACTATAAAACGAAAAGGAGTAAAAAACCAATAATGAGACTAGCCATGAGCTAGGGAACTTACCCGCACTTCATCCTGACACCAGGATTCTAGCAACTCTGTATCGGTCATTTTCTCTAGGGCAGGCCGATCTGCGGGCAATATGTTCTTGAGCATGAACTGCACCGCAGTCTCACGCGAGCAGTTGTCAAGGGAGTCGATCGGTGTAGGTCCGCTGTGGATAGCTGGAGGACGGAAGAGCTGAGATACGGGGGACCTGGCTCCTTGACGTGCGGGGTCTCTTAGAGAGGGGCACGTGATCCTCCTCGGAGTCAGGGGAGGAGGGCCTGGTAGGAATAGCTCTGGGGGAAGGCCTGGCCGGGTTTGAGCTGGTTCCTGCCGTGGCACTCTGAACTAATTCACGGCCAGATGGACCCGCCCCTGAAGCTGCTGCCATCGGCCGGCCGGCGGCTTTCTTCTTAATTTCTTCAATCATTTGTTGCATCATCTTGGATGGAAAAAGAAAGCAATAATAACAATGGTAAGTATGTAGTTAGCACGAAGCAGGCCTGGAAAAAATGAAAGTATACCTATCTCTTTGGTCAGGGGAGCTGTTTCCGATCTATCATTAAAGAAATCCACAACAAAAGGCAGAAGTAGGTCAGTCACATGGAGGGGATTATTATTTAAGGTGGCAATGATTTTCTTAACCCGGGCTGACCTATTCCTGGACGATATGGGCTGGTAGTGGGGCAATGTTTCAATGGGCATGGGATCGAAACCCCAATCCCCTCCGCAATGGGCAAAACATAATTTTTTCCTCCAATCCTTGTTGGAGGTGGGAAGCTTGTGGAGAAAGCGAACCCCAGGCCTTGCGACCAAATAAAAGTAGTTAGGGAAGGAGCTTTTCGCCTGGAAAAGCTGGAAGAAAGTATGGGCTGTAGGATTAAAACCGGAATACCGCATGGCTAAACTATAGCAGACTATGATGCGGAAAGAGTTAGGGGTGAATTGGAAGACAGGAATTTTGTACATGTCCGCTATGGCTAACATTAGCGGATGTGTGGGAAGACGGAGACCTGCCTGGAACTGGTCAACGTAGAAAGTCAACCAAGTCGATGGCGCTTCATAGGCCAAAATACCAACCGGTGGGCGTTATGAATCGTAAGGATCGGTGATTGCATATTTTTTGCTAAATTTGCGAAGGGTCCTATGGCTTAATACCGAGGTAACGTGGGGGTGACCGGAGACGGCCGGAGGGTATTCTAAGCCCTCGGAGCAGAGAGAGAGGGCCTCAGAGAGGGATAAAGAACCAGACTCCGCCGCCGGAGAATCCGGTGGCCGAGGAGAAGAAACCCTCACCGTCGCCTGAGAGTTGGACGACGAGTGAGGAGATACTTCCTCCACCTCTTGGGTGGTAGAGGGAGTAAAGGGAGGATTCGCCGCCACATCCAGGGTTGCAGACGGGGAAGCTACCGGGGTTCCTGATATTGGAGAGGAAGACATGTACAAAAAGTAAGAGGAGGAGAGGATGTACCTGGTATGCTGAAAGATCGCCGGAGGGGAAAAATTAAAATTTAGGAGTTCCGAAAAATCGCCGGGAAGTGAAAAGAGAAGCTATGAAGGTTTTTAGAAAATGTGAGGGGAACAACCCAGTAAGAATAATAATAGAAATGAAGTTTGAAAATCGGAAATCGATAAAGGCGGGATTTGATGGGATCCTCGCATTTAATGCTGGCAGACGAAACAGTGCCCTAGGAGACCCGCTGGAGCGTCAACTGCCCTAGTATAGGGCTAACTTGACGTGTACCAAGAATAGTAGGTACAGATGTTTGGAGAAATGAACCGACACCACTAATGAGGATAATTAGGCCTGGGTGTCAGGCGAATTTCTCGGGATTCGTACCAGTACGAGAAGTCATAAAGGCAGAAGATACTTCATTTATTTCAAAAGGGGCTCTGGAACATTACATCTCTACCCCAACTTTCGGGGGGGAGGAGTTGATGGGACATTATATGCGCCAGACCTGATTTGGGGTAGACCTGATTTCACACTGGGTACGGTAGATGAAAAAGAATGATGAAACAGCTCTGTCATAAGACCTAGTTAAGATCCCAGAGTTGTTTGAGGAGCGATCAGAAGCAGGAAAAGACCTGATTAAAAGCTAAATTCCGATACTGAATCCAGAAAGGTTTATGAGGAAGACCTGACTTGGGGAGGACGTGTTCTCTGAATTTCCAGCAAGGGGACAAGTGGGACCACTTGTCAGGGTTTTTTGCCAAAATGGCCCGAGATTCACGGCACGTGCCCCTAGGATCCCGGCCGGGGTCCACACTATGAGAAACTATAAATATCCTAGCTCTAAGGCTGAGAGAGCTATGTTTTTCTTGAGCATTCCTCCTTATTTTCTGGAACACACCTCAAACGCTTACTGACTTAAGCATCGGAGAGGTTTCCACCGTAGAACTCTCGGTGGTCCTTTCTAACTTGTTTTTGTGGTGTAGATTCAGGAAGCTCTTGGGTTTTCAGGCGATTCGAGCTTCTCACTTTCTTGGCTGGAACAATCTTTAATTGGGGTGCACAAAAGTTTGGATCAAAATTTTGGCGCCGTTGCCAGGGAAGCAACGAGTAGGAATTTGAAGATGTTTTTTCTTTTATTTTCTTTTTGATTTATTATTTTATTTTTATTTTTACTTGCGCACTTGGTTTTGGTTTTTGCCATTTGGTACGTTGATGTGCTATTAAGTTTATGCAAGGTAGGCGATCACTTTAACGCAATCTCGCACCATTCATACACAACATCCTTCGTTCAAACCCACCGTGACTAAGATCCTCTTTCATTCCCAAGAACGATTCTTCAACAGCAACTGATTTCGTTTGTGACCAAGCTCCCGATATACTTTTAGGAGCACAATCAATTCAAAACGGCGATTCCCCACAAAGATCACTGCCACGTCCCGTTTGGAATGGGTATGGTAGTGAACCAATCATTTTTCAAGGACAACCACAACCCCAGGCTTATTGGGCTAATTATCAACAAAACATGGAGAACACGAGAAGAAACGAAGGAGTCGACCACCATCACAACGTAGTCATTCACCAACCCAACATGGCAAATATGAGGCAAAACGACGGAAGAAACGGCGATTTTAATCGTCAACACAACATCGAGAACATACAAGTCAGAAATGAAGTTTTTTTCAGCATAACGAGTATGCTAACAATCACAGGCACGTGAATGATTGGTTGGCAAATTAAAACAATGGCTACGAACGAGACAATTTTGAAAGACGGTACGAGCGCGACAATGATTATGAAAGAAATGCATATGACAACCGCTACGAAAGAGCTCACTACCAAGTTAGAGAACCAAGGGGAGATAGAGAACCTAGACAGCGCGACTTGGCGCTTCCGAAAGTTGTACCTTTTAGGTCCACTATTGTTCTTGGACCAACCGCAAGGGAAGTGGAGATCAAACTGCACCAACCTAATTTACTCCCGACTTTTCACGGAGGAGCCCATGAAGACCCTTTGGTGTTTTTGAACTATTTCGGTGATGAGGTTGGAAGATTTGGGGTTCATGGCCTTACCCAAGAAGAGGTGCAAATGATTTGTTTCCCGTATAGCATGAAGGACAAGGCGAAGACATGGCTACTGTCCCTAGAGCCTGGTTCATTGACTGACTGGGATATGATCAGCGAGAAGTTTTTAAATCAATACTATTCAGCACAAACAACAGGGCATCTTCGGAGGCAAATTGCTACCTTCGAGCAGTTAGAGGGAGAGCTATTTCATGAAACTTGGGAACGTTACAAGACATTTTTGCAGGCTTGCCCCCACCACAACTATTCTCCAGAGATGACTAACCAATTTTTCTTCGATGGTTTATTGGACCATGGGAAACGAGAAGTAGAGATAGCGGCAGGAGGAGACTTTGGAGACTTGACAGCCACCGAGGCTAGACGAGGGTTGGAAAATCAAAGTGAGAAATCTAGACAAACCAACTCCTGGCCTCGTAAAATGAAGGTTCAAGAGATTTCCATTCCCGACCCTGATTTAGATGACGGAAAGTTAGTCAAGGCAAAATGTGAGGAGATATTGATGAGAAATTAGCTGCTTGGAAAGCCGAGCGAGCTAGCAAGGCGGCTGCACAGAAAATGGCAGCAACATGTAACCAATGCGGGTCTTCCCAGCACCTAGCTGACATGTGTCCCAACGATATTGAGCAGTAAGAAGACGTTAATGCAATTCAGATTTATACGAATCAAAAGAAGTACACCCCGCAATGTGATAATCCTCTTTTTAAGTGGGGCCCAGGAAGTCCGAATTATATACCACCCGATCCGCAATACCGACCACCACAACATGCTTAAGCACCATTGCCACCACCACAAGATAATTTCCACACGCAAGGGCAGATACCTACAACAGTTCAATCGACTTATCAGCTTTTGGTTTGGCAGCAGAATCAAGTGGCCGAAACTATTAAAAAACCGAGATGGACTAGCGGGCGTTTGAAATGAAATCACTGACATGAAAAAGGCTATTCTTGGGAATACAGCTGGGTAGAGGAAACTTGAAACAGCAATAGGTCGAATATCGACACACCTATCTAAGCTAACAAGCTAGAAGGATAAACTTCCAAGTCAAGCAGAACAGGCATCAGCAGTTCATGTACTTCGCAGTGGAAAGAAGATCGATAACGGAGTAGTTAACCGAGACGATAGTGTTGAGGTCGAGAATGAAACACCAAACCTTAGCAAGGGGGATGATTCTAAACCAATAGATCAGCTGCATAAATCCTCTAATCGATATGTTCCTGGATCAATTCAAGGGACGATCCCGAATAATGCCCTTGGCAAAGACGATGTTCCTAAGTCACCACCGCCGAA
>BMAC01001577.1:38514-57558 GCA_014905375.1 Phtheirospermum japonicum
CCTCATGCAAAATCAGAACTAGACGTAGACAAGAGAAAGCCAATTAACCGATGACCTAATCATTAATGCATTCATATGATTCAAGAATTTAAATGCATTAGATCGACTGAAAATTCAACTAAAAGGACGACACTATAACGTTGAGATAAGAGATTTAGACTAGCTTCCGAACACCTAAAAGTAATGAGTTAACCTCCATGTACGTCACCCATCCATGTCTCGGCCCAAGTCTATCCCTACTCAAATAGCCAAATCGTCACCCGACTAGCCCATTCATCTATACACCTCTTTAACAAAACAATCTAAGAAAACCAAAAATAAGAACTTAACTTGTACAAGGTTTTATCTTCTTGTACTTATTATTTCTTTTTCTTTTTTTTTTTCTTTTCTTTTTTATTTTTTTTTATTTTTTATATGAGTAACTATAGAGATAAGGTACTAAAAGAGCATAATGTACATAAATCAAAAGTGAGAGTTCATTGACTCCGATCTTACGTTGCTATGTGCAACTGATAACATTCTGCAATATTGCACGTGGAGTATTAACGTCTCCAAAAATAAAAAGAGAAATTACATGAAGTCCTATAGAGGTTAACTGAAAACGGGGCTAGTAAAGAGTATTCGACTCTTTGGACTGAAACAAAAATAGAACATAAGAAAAATTACACTATCATTCAAACGGAAGTCTAAATATCCTAACAAAGCATCTAACCACGTCACTTCGTCAAGGTTCCAATCACTATCAATACACACAACTCAAATCAACCACGAGCAATCATATGAACAATTAAATTACTAAGCAAGGACAAACCCCCCCACACTTAAACCATACAATGTCCACATTGTATAAAATGAAACAATAAGCAAGGTATGGTAAAAAGAAGAGAAAGAGAGAGGACGTCCCTGAATTCGCGCGTGTGGTGAAGAGTCGGGTGCTGAAAATCGTCCAACGGGCCTCAACAATGAAAGAGACCTGAAACAATAAAAAAAAACACACAAAAACATATAAGGTTAAAAGGCTTCGGTTGCCTCCCAAGAAGTGCTTATTTAACGTCAAAAGCTCGACGACGTCCATGGTTGATGTCATCCCGAGTCTAAAAATAAATGACGGTAATGCCACGCCTTGGTACTCTCCAAGAGTAATATTTGGTGATGATAATCACCAAAGCAAGCACAAAAATCACGAACCAAGATGCAGAACACTCCAACTAGCTTCGGAGGTCGGAACCGCGAGTAATCGATCACCTCGAATATATCAAAGGGCAATTGTAGCATGGGGTGATCGGGCACCTTCTCAACTATCTCGTCTACCTCCATAAGATACGACTCAATAGTCTCACTCTCCTTCGAAATTGGAACAACTTCATCATCAAACCGCTCGGAAGCAGTAATGCCTTCCTCCGACTCTTTCTTCTCACCCTTCATCATCAACTCCACCTCCTTGCACACATATCTCAAAAAATCATCAGAGCTTAAACTGTCCTCAACCAAGATGGAATCTTCCACATCAACGATGGGCATCTCCTCATGACAAGGTTGGTCAGGCTCATACGCCTATAAGAAAAGTTGCTCCAATTGAATCTCGAAGCGATCCATGCGTTCATTCATCCGTTGATCCCAATCCAAAATATTGGTCATAAAAGATTCCAGTTCTGATAAAAGGGATATGGAAAGTTCTTGAGAAACTGTGGCGTAAGGATCACCGCTCGAAATATATGCATCGGAGATGGGTGGATTATAAACATCGTAGCTCGAAGAATAAAAATCTTAATACGGTGGAGCATACGAGTCAGCACTTGGGTAAGAATCGTCAAAACCCGGATAATAATAGCCACAAGACGGTGCGTAAGTATCCATGATCGGATCATAACAATATAAAGGACATGGTCCGGGATAGTTAAAAGCAGGGACCCATTCTCGACCGCTCGAAGCATACGGGTCATAATACGATGGAGGGACTTGACAATCAAAAGTTGGAGCGTAAGGGTCGTCATATGGCGAACTAGCTCGATAATCCGCCATCTTCAATCAAAATAATCTCGAATCTTCAAAAATGTGGCTACAAAGCACAACACTAAAAAACCGAGATTAAACGCACCAGAAAGTATAAAAACAACAAAAACAAATATAAAAAATGAACACTAACACAAACAAACAAATAAGAGCAAACAAAAATCAATAAATGCAAACACCAAAAATCGATGACCTTTAGCCTTCCCCGGCAACGGCGCCAAATTTTGAATCAAACTTTTTCGCTTTCAAATAAAAATCTCATCCGCAAGAGAACGGAGCTATTGTAGGCGGCAAGTTGGACTTGAATCAAATCACAAGGAAGACTGATCGGAAGTCATTCCGGTGTTTGATTTTATGGACATAGAGATGAAATTAAAAGTAAACTAAACAGGCGATCAAATAAATTTTAGGGTTTTCTAACATCTACGAGCAATAAATCGAAAGTCTTTGAAACGATTAAGAAAGCGAAGGTTCTAGTGCGCCGGAATCGTCTCCACGATCGGGGTTGTCAATCCCGATGGTTCTAAATGACCCTTAGGCACACTAGAACGATAAATTTAACCTACAAGCATCATCATGATCAAAAGCATAGCATCAACGCAAGCATGAACATGATCGACATTAAAAATGAACAACAAATCTAACGGGAACATTCATAAGGAAACGAAATAAGAAACATGAATTGAAAGCAAGAAAGCTATAGTGTTTAAACTGTAATAGAAACTACATACACAAACTAATCTATCTAACATCTAACATCTAAAATCTAAAAACTAAAGTTTAAACACTAAAAGTAAAACAAAGACGAAGAACAAACGAGGAATTGACGACTCGAACTTGTAATCTTTGACTCTTCAACCCAAATCATGCGTGTAATTGAAAGGTGGAAAGAACCTAGGGTTTTCTACAATTTCGGACCTTCCCCCCAAGTTCCAGCATGGTAAAAATGAAGAAACCATTGAGTTTATATAGAATTTCCCAAAATAACTACTAAAACTGCCTTAGCGTCGACGTCGATGCGAGTCAGACTGCTCGTGTTGACCAGGCAGGGCGTCGATCGACGCGGGCCAGGATTAACGCAACTGCTAGTGTGCATCAACCAAGCGTTGACAATGCGTCGACTGACGTGGTCGCAGGTTGCGGGCGTCGGCAGCTAGTGTCGGCAGGACTCGGACACTGGGTAACCCAGTGTCGGACTGGTACCCAATGTTAGCTTAGCACAATGCTCGTCTAATTTTCGTCGTCTCGATGCTAAAAGAGAAGATTAAACATAATTAGACTAATTACTTATAAAATAAATTAGAAAAACATAAAATGAGATAAGAAACAAAAAATATTAAAAAGAAGAGAAACGAGAAGAATAAAAACCTAAAACTCGACAAAACACACAAAATGCAATGCAAAATAACACGAAAAACACACACAAATATGTACAAATCAAGGGCTAAACCTGAGTTACTGGGAAATTCAGCCACCTTAGATGACCTACTTGAAGAGTACCAAGAAATTCTTGAAGAGCCTCAGGGATTACCACCTACTAGGGGGTGGAGCACCACATTGTGTTGAAATAAGGGAGTGACCCTAAACATCAATTCCCTTAAAAGGTGCACATGTTCAGAAGAATGAAATTGAAAAGATTGTAAAGGAAATCCTAGAGTCTGGGGTAATACAACATAGTAGCAGCCCTTTTTGCCTCCCCAGTCCTGCTAGTAAAGAAAAAAGACAAAACATGGAGGATGTGTGTGGATTACAGGTATCTTAACAACCTCATTATCAAGCATAACTATCTTATTCCCATTATTGATGAAATATTGGATGGAACTTCATGGGTCGGTTTACTTCTCCAAGATTGACCTAAGGTCTGGCTATTTTCAGATTTTGGTGAAGCCAGAGGATAGGTATCTCACAGCTTTCAACACACATCAGAGACAATATGAGTTTCTATTGATGCCTTTTGGGCTGTGTAATGCACCAGCCACATTTCAATCATTAATGAACCAGGTTTTTCAACCTATGCTCAGGAAGTCAGTTTTGGTTTTCTTTGATGATATTCTTGTCTACAGTAAGACAGAGGAATCCCATTACAAGGATCTGAGGGCAGTATCGGGCTACTAAGGAAGCACTCCCTATTTTCTAAAAGGAGTAAGTGCCAATTTGGACAGGAGCAAATGGAGTATTTAGGTCACATTATTTCTAAGTAAGGAGTTGCTACTAATCCTAACAAGATAGACAGTATGGTGCAATGGCCTAGGCCTACTAACATCAAATAACTGAGGGGATTTTTAGGCCTCATAGGGTACCATAGGAGATTCATCCAAGGCTATGGATTGCTAAGCACCACTTACATCCTTACTTAAGAAAGGAGCATATAATTGGTCTAATGAGGCAGATAAGGCTTTTATTAACCTCAAGGAGCCAATGGTGACAGCTCCTATACTAGCCTTACCAGACTTCTCCAAACCTTTCATATTAGAGACAGATGCTAGTGGCACTGGAGTGGGGGCTGTCCTGATACAGGAAGGCAGACCTATAGCATTTATGAGCAAGAATTATGTGCTAAGAATCAGGGGTTATCAATATATGAGAGAGAATTCCTAGCTGTACTAATGGTTATTCAAAAGTGGAGACACTACCTGCAGGGGTACAAGTTCATCATCAAGACAGACCAGCAAGCCCTTAAACATCTTTTGGATCAGAAGCAGAAATGGATCACTAAGTTGATAGGTTTTAATTATGAGATTCATTATAAGAAGGGAGTGGAGAACAAGGTGGCAAATGCTTTGTCTAGAAAAGAAGGCAACCTAAGCAATTGTCAAGCTATCTCAACCATTACACCTACATAGGTTCAGCAGGTGGCTTCTAGCTACACAAATGATCCTTTCTTTGACAAGATTTTAGTAGCAAAGTCCTTAGACCCACTATCACATCCTGAGTTTGAGCTACAGGGTGAGATCATTAAATATAAGGGGAGGATAAGAGTGGGAAATGATCCCTCATTGAGGAAGGTCATTCTTACAGAGATGCACAACTCAGCTTATGGGGGATATTCTGGCATTTTGGGCACCTATAAAAGAGTTAGCAGGGTTTTCTATTGGCCATTAATGAGGAAAGAGGTGGAGGACTGGGTTAAGCAATGTGATGTGTGTGCTCAGTGCAAGGATGGAGGGGGACTATACCCAGGACTACTATAACCTTTGCCCATTCCTCACCAGGCTTGGACCCATATCTCTATGGATTTCATTGAAGGGCTGCCTAAATCCATGGGAAAAGATGTAATCTTGGTGGTAATAGACAAAATCACCAAATATGGTCATTTCCTGACCCTAGCACATCCATTCACAACTACCACAGTTGCTAGGGTATTCCTAGACTATGTCTACAAGCTACATGGATAGGCTCTACAAATAGTCACAAACAGGGATAAGGTTTTTACTAGTGAATTTTGGAAGGAGTTGTTCAGGGCAATGGGGACTCAGCTGGATTTTACATCTGCTTATCATACCCAATCTGATGGTCAGGCTGAAAGGCTTAGCCAGTGCTTAGAGAATTATCTCAAGTGCATGGTTCAACAGAATCCTAGGCACTGGGCTAAATGGTTACCCTTAGCAGAGTTTTGGAATAACATAAACTACCACACAAACCTAAAAACTACTCCTTTTCAAGACCTATATGGTATCAGCCACCTACTTCATTCATTGAAACACACATCATTATTCAGAACGGGTGAAGCATCAGATATCATTCAACAGAGGTAGAAGCTAATACATGAACTCAAGAATAATCTAAGACAAGCACAAGACGCATGAAATTTTATGCATATAAAAGAAGAGTGGAGAAACATTTTGAGAAGGGAGATTGGGTTTACCTAAAGCTACAACCATTTAGACAAGCATCAGTTGCATTCAGAAATAACATGAAGATTTCAGCTCGATTTTATGGTCCTTTTCAAATTTTAGAGAGAATTGGAGAAATTGCTTACCGTCAACAATTCCCGGAAGAGGCTCGCATTCATCCTGTTTTCCATGTATCCCTGTTGAAGAAGAAGCTCAGCCCCACTATCATGCCGCCGCCCAGGTTAGATCTACCAGAGGTGGGGGATGACGGAAAATTTCAGATCTTTTCATAAGAATTGATTGGACAAAGGGTCATTGTGAGAGAAAGAGGGGAAATCAATCAATTCTTAATCCATTGGTGTAATGAAAAACGGGAACTTGCAACTTGGGAAGATGAGAATTACTTACACTGTTTATTCCCAAATTTTGATCCTTGGAGACAAGGATCTTCGGAGTGAGGAGGTATTGTCATGGATCCGGAGGGGATTGTTGGAAAATTAGAAATTAGGGCAAGTATCGAGGTTGGGAAAAATTCGAACAGGATTAAAGGTGGAAAAGGGCAGTCGGTAAGGAGTGGGTTGCCAAGTCAAGATGGATCGGGTGCGACTGTTGGGCCGAATTACAGTGGATCACCGGGCATGAATTGGGCTTAGCGCATGTCTACATATGGGCTGATAGCTCATTTAGCAAATTAAGTCCATTTCCTTTTATTTTGTCTTATTTGAGGTTGATAGCAGTTTTTCGGTTTTGAGGATCAACCATGTGAAATGCCCCCCCACCCACCCCCCTATGCAACTATATATTTATATGAACAAGGGCAAAAACAAATCAAGCAGATATTTACCAATTTAATTATCTTTCTTAACTATCTCCCTTCTTCTCCAAGTTACATATTTTTATTCCCTCCTGCTCCTACACATTCAGGTTACGTAATAGTTTTCACAGAAAAATTGGGAAATTAAATTACATAAAATTAGCAATCACAAAATTCACTAATATCCAAATTGACAATCCTAAGAGTTATACATAATCAATTTATTAAATCATCAAAAGTTAGTCACTGAAAATATAATTTATAGCGAATATGTTAAAATGAAGTACACAGTACTACAAACTTATTCAGTTAGATTGCTCTTCAAAATATTACTAGACTTCTAGAAAATAAGTGTTTTAATTTATTTAGGTTTTGGTTCCATAAGTTGGAACGAGCCACCTAATTAGCACTTACGTGGCCAAAAGAAAAGTGCTAGTTCATATTTTTAAAAAAAAGGTCAAACAAAATACTCCTCACTTTCCATCTCTCTTCATCCCATTTTCATTTCTTCAGCCCCTCTGTCTCTCTTTCTTTCCTAATTTTCACTGGCAATTGCTTGCCTCCTCTTATTCGCTCGCTCTAACTTGCACATAAAACCAATCGACAACCATCTACAAGAGTAAAGGGGAACGCAAATATTAGGAGTGGAGGAATTAACCAAGAATATTTCACCCTAAGATTCAGAAGGTTCAAATTTTAAACTCACCATCACGGGTGAATCATCCCAATGACTCGATTTCTAATTCAACAATTAGGGGTAAATAATTCCATGGATTCAATTTTTACTCTCACTCTCCATTAGATTTTTGGAGGGTTTTGTTTAATTTTTCTTGTACCCAGGTTTGGTTTTTTTAGGTTTAAGGTTAAATTAATTTGGGATTATGTAATTTGTAATTGTAAACAAAAAAATAAGAAAGCTTGTTTCTATTAAGTTTTTGTGTTCGGTTTGCTTTTATTCCTATGGTTTATCTGCCTTTGCTTATATTTACTGGTCTTATAATGTACATGCATCAACAAAAATTGATACTCCATTGAATATAGACTTTCCGAAGCCAGACGCACTAAAGAGTTTGAAGCAGCGGCGTCAAATTATTCATGAAGTTTATGATTCTTCACAACCATGTAACTAAACTAAGAACCCAAAAACATCAAAAGGCGAATCAAGTAATAGTTCAATTTGATAAATTGGTTAGAACCAATTGAAGAAAATACATATCTACGTGTGACGGAGGAGGAAAAAATCTATCAAATTCAAAGAAAGGTGAATTGCAGAAGGCGGAGCAGGACGAAAGAGAAAGAATTGGTGCCCTAGCCATCTGGAAAATCTCCCTCTACCTGACAGAAACTTACTTAATGTTGTTTGATGTTCTTAAAAAAAAAAAAAAAACTACCAAACCAATTGGTATCTTTGAAGTCTAGTTAATGTGAGAGCTTATGCTTCTGATTAGGAACTGGATTTTCTGAAGCTATGTTGGGGGAACTTTTCGCCATTCTTCGCTCAAAAGTTATTCCCAAACCAAAGGTTGGATTGAGATCATCTTTTTAGTTGCTGTTGGGTGTGTGTTTTTTTGGGGTTGTTTTTTGGGTTCTTTTCTTTTCTGTTATTTCCTATCTGCCCTTATGGGATTATCATTCTTCAAAGTTTATTTGACATTTGTGCCATTTCCAGTCATACTACAGATATTCGGATACGATCGGCCCTGATGTATGGTTTGAACCCTCTGAGGTAGTAGTTGACATCTTTATCTATCTGATTTTCTAAATTTGGATTTATTTTTGTTTTGTTTCGAATTTTCTTTTTCTTTCTTCAAGGAAGCATCATGTATCCCATTTCAATATTTTGATGTTTACCCAATCTAGGTCACTCTATCCAATGCCTACAAGCATATTGTTTTTACTCATTTCCAGTCACCAGTACTCACATTTCTTTTTCTTATTTTAGGTTTGGGAGGTGAAAGCAGCAGATCTCACCATTAGCCCTCATTATCATGGAGCCATTGGTGTTGTAGATCCTAACAAGGTAGCCTTCATTAATTTATTTTCGAGTTCATCATGTCAAGACTCCCATCACAAGAGAGATTTTTTTTTTTTAATAAAAAATTGAGGSCCCTCYTTACCATGKTGCTTCTGAATTTTGATTGAGAGCTTACGTTCWTGTTTATCCAACCTTGACCTAGGGAATTTCTCTGAGATTTCCACGATTGCTTCGTGTTCGAGATGATAAAAAAACCTGAGCAGGCCACCTCTTCTGAACATGTTCTGGGTTCATTTCAGTCAACATATCTTGCTTAATTTTTGGGCATCGTTTTGACATTTGACTGAAGCCATTTATTTGCTGAATTCAGGTTGCAGATATGTATAAAGAGCAGAAATACAATCCAAACATRGCGGCCGAGAAAAAACTGTACGCGATGGTGCTGCTGGGCTTCTGGATTGACATCGGGCAGCCCAGGGACTACATCACGAGCTTGAGACTCTACTTGGATTCCTTGAGGAAGAAGTTATCTCAGAAATTGTCATCGGGGGCCCACATAATCGGGAACGTRTTGGTGGACTAGAGCACAAAAATTGGGGACGGGTGTCTGATCGGGCCCGATGTTGCGATCGGGCCAGGCTGTGTCGTGGAGTTAGGCGTGAGGCTGTCTCATTGCACGGTTATGCGATGAGTTCGGATTAAGAAGCATGCGTGCGTCTCYAGCAGTATCATAGGTTGGCACTCGACAGTCGGTCAGTGGGCCCGTGTGGAGAATATGACGATACTTGGAGAGGATGTTCATGTTGGCGATGAGGTTTACAGTAACGGAGGAGTGGTTTTGCCTCACAAGGAGATCAAGACGAGCATCTTGAAGCCTGGGATATTAATGTGAACTTTGTTACCGATAGTGGTCAGTGGGTTTATGCTTTGAGTTTGTTCCTTTTTTTTATATAATAAGATATATAATCACCCTAATTTACTTATTCATATTATCAACTGTTTACTAATTCCTAAGATATATTAACTTTTGTGTAATTTCATTGTGTACATTTTGATCGAAAGTTTTTTTGCTTAAATGAGATCGTTTATTATATATTATTTATTAGGTGGGATGGTATAAACGAATGGGTACCTTTTAAAAAAAATATAAAACCACATCGGTTCTCAAGAAACCGACATGAAAAAGTCACAGAATCCACGTCGGTTTCTCACAAAAAGCCGACGTGAAAAGTCAGATAATCCACGTCAGTTATCTCTAAGAACCGACGTGAAATGGCATAGCTTTTCACGTCGATTTTTAAAAACCGACGTGATATGACGTGACTTTTAACGTCGGCGGCTATCACGTCGATTCAAAAACCGACGTTAAAAGTAAAAAAGAACCGACGTGAAATGTGCAGTCTGTAATAGTGTCTTATGCCCTATCAATGTTATTATTACCGGAAGAGGGACGGTTTGGGAATCTTGATTTGAAACTCCTTTTTAATTTCGAATATGAATTCAAAGTCATCACGGAACTAAATGTACCATAATACTGAAAATAAATGAAAATTACAATGAAAATTCAGTGGGATGATTCTAGGGTTTCACCTTCTGATGGCTAGTGATGGTGTCGGACCCGTAATTAATCAATTGTGTGGGGCCTAATTGACTTTGTTCAATGAATAACAAGGATATCATGGTCTTTTTCTCCGCGGGGCTAAAAGGCGGACAATATCTCAAAATAGTTTACGGATTCAGCTCAGACAGCTTATTATAATTAGGGAGATTGACAAATATTTACGAACATAAGTCAATTTTGGCAACTAGATCTCTCATCTCATTTATTTTTGCACATTAACTAAATTTTAATTTAATATATCAAAAGTACTCCTCATACATTCAATTTACTTTCTCCCCACACCCCACAAACTTCCATCATCGATTTCAGCTGAATCTAATGCTAGTTTAATCTAAAATTTATATCATGAATTTCTATTATCATCTTGAGTTTTCTATTAAAAGCTTTTAGGTCAATCGGAATTCGTTCGCCTTGTTGAATAGACAGCCAAAATTCTGATTTTCACAATTTTTTCACACATAAAACAGAATTTTTCGATGTCAATTTCGGTTGAATTCGACATCCGTTTAACCTGTAATTTTATCAAGGATTTCTGTTATCACTTTGAGTTTTCCTAAAAAAATCTTCAAGTCAATCGGAATTCGTATGCCCCGTTGAATCGGCAGTCAAATTTTCAATCTTCACAGTTTTTCACACATAAAATCAAAAACTTTCGGCGTCGATTTCTGTCATCTCTAACGTCCGTTTGACTTGAGATTCTTACCATGATCTCTATTACCATTTATAGTCTTCCTACAAAATTTCAAACCAATCATAATTCATTTACCCCATTGAATCGACAGTCAAAGTTTTAATTTTTCATATTTTTTTCACGCAGAAAATTAGAGACTTACGGTTCGATTCCGAACATCTCCGACATTCTTTTAAACTAAAAATTTCCATCATTAATTGTGTTATCATTTCAAGTCTACCTTAAAAATCTCAGGTCAATTGGAGTTTGTTTGCCCCATCATCACAACACACAATAAATTACCACAACCAATAATACTAAGATTACTGACAGTGATGAGATTACCACAATCAGTAATCTATAGAACATGAAAATATAATTGTTGCAATAATTAGATTACTACAAGTACTAGTCACATTATCCTAATGTTCTAAGATTACTACAAATAGTAATCACGTCCAGTAATAAAATTATCACAACTCGTAATCTAATAACTAACACAAACGGTAATAATTTATCACAATCAATAACACATTAATAAGTTTATTACCAGTTATGATAAGATTTTCATGATCAATAATATAAAATTATTACAACCGATAATAAATTACCATAATCAATACAGCAATGAGATTACCGTAAGTAGTAACAATATTATTTATATAATAAAATTATTACAACCAGTAATCTAATATTACCACAACCATAATCTAATACTACCAACCAATAAGTAGATTACCTTTACAACACTACAAAAAGAAAGTAGTTTATCGAGGGTAACACCTAGGGAAATATTGACCTCAAAAATTCTAAGGGCATTACCGATGGGAATAATTACCGAGAATATTACCGAAGTTCAATACCTTCGGTAATGCTCCAATCGGTAAATCCTTCGTAAACACAACGCCAATGTTTGTCGTCATTATTACCGAAGACTTTTAAGGGTAAATTTACCAGCGGCATCTACCCATCAAAAATACCGAGAGGTCTAGATTCCCCTCGAAAATTCCCAAGAGAAAAACTTACCCTCGGTAAATTCCAAGAAAAATTTAATACCCTCAAAAAATACCAAGGGGAGTTTCCCTTCGATTTATTTTAATTTTTAAAAAATGAAAAAAAAAACATAAAAATAAACCAATACCTATTATTTTAGGCACATGGGGTGATTTTAACCCGAGTTTCACCAGAAAAATATCAACGAGCGTGTACGTATTTACATGTGTCGTGTAATTCAACTAACATTAACCAAGATACAATTGATGAGCTTGTTAAGTTGGAAACGCAAAGTAACAAAGCGTCGTGATTTTTTTGAAGGTGCCACAAGGTGTTTTTCGTTATTTTAGAATTACGAGAATCGGTAATTGATTGGTAATATATTTTTTCTATTTTTCTAAAATTTAAAAATACCGAGGGGAGTAAATTCCCCTCGTAAAACCCCAAGGGGAATTAATTAACAAGTTGTAACAAAGAAATACATGAATGTATGGCACATAATTTATTTGGAAACTTACTAGGTCGTCTGCTTTAAGGTTCAAGATAACCTTGAGAAACTTTGGTGCCGCCACTCACCAGCCAAAACTGGTGGCCATTCCACTGCTAACTTAACAATATATTTAGAAAAAAAAAAAATTGTCTCCTGAAGTATCACGAAATTTTGACTTTACCTAATAATTTTCTTTTTCTTAAGTTGCTGCATTTTTTTGAGTTTGCCTCCTGATATACAATTCAGGCCAAAATTTGTCGGACGCCGTTCACGTGACTTACATGCAAGGGCAAAAGCGTCTTTTTAGTTATACCTCTTATTAACTTTTTTTTCCTTCTCAACTATCTCATTTTTTGGACTTTGCCTTCTAAATTATTTTCTATCAAGTTGCCTTCTCAATTATGAGTTTTTTCTTTTAAATTGCCTTCTCAAGCCAGTTTTTGGGCAAAAAAAAAAAAAAAAGTCAAATACAATGAAATTTACCTAATGATTGATACCCTAGATAGATAGATGATGATGATAATAATAATAATAATATATTTTTTTAAATATAAATAATATAATTATCAATACATATAACATAATAATAATGCACTTTTTACTACTACTAAAAAAAAAGTCAAATACCAATGAAATTTACCTAATGATCGATACCATAGATAGATAGATAATACTAATTATTATTATTATTATTATTATTATTATTATTATATAAATAATATATTATTATTATTATTATTATTATTTTAAATATAAATAATATAATTATTAATACATATAACATAATAATAATGCACTTTTAAGTAATACTACTGTTACAGCTGCTGCTACTACTACTACTACTGCAATTACTACTACTCCTGCTACTACTACCACCACCACCACCACTACCAATATTACTACCACTAACTACTACTACTACTAATAATAATAATAATTAAAATCCTCCGTCTTTCAAGTAATTATATTCATAATTAACTAGATCAAGGGAGTTAGTATACGGTCTCAGGTGCACCATGCAATGTGCATCCGATCCTACCTCCCCCCTCCTCCCCCCACTGCATGTGTGGGTGACTTCTCCCCACCCGCACTCTGCTAAAAAGTCCATCCAAAGCACTCAATATCCACCCCTAAGAGAAGTGTTTCATTTCTCCAAAATCAGAACTCATGAAACAATAAGAAGAAAAAATAAAATTTCTCTCGAAAATATTGCATCTTCCAAAGTAAAAAGGTTTTAAGTGCTCTCGTCCTGCAACTCCAATAGTGCTATATAACTACTAGCTCATATCTGACATTGTACTTTGTCAGTCCTTTTGAGCATCTACTCGAGTAAGTATTCAAGTTTTCTACTTTTTTTAAACTTTCATTAGTTAACACAACACCGTAAACATCCATCAATTGCTTTTGTTTTCATTTTTATTACAACAAAAACCGATGGATTTTGAAATTATCTAAAATTTCATTGTTTGTTCTGTGAAATTATAGAATTCCTCATTCTGATTTTGGAGTTTTTATTGCAAATCTGACAATATTTTAGAATTGCATTTATTTTTAAAAAATGAAAGAGACGGTCTATCTGTGTGATGGTATATTGACTATATGTGTGATGATATATGAATTTTATGCTATAAGAATGCACTCTGTGTTTTGGAGTCTTTTTTTTTTCAAGATTTATTATTATTGCATATTGATTATGTGTGTGATGGTGTGTTGTCCATATGTGTGATGGTATATGGACTCAATTTGTGATGGTACATGTGAATTTTGTGAGTGATGAATATGGTGGTATATTGTTTTCTTGTAAGGTTTGTTGTTTTTGTATATTTATTCTGTGTACAATGTTATGTTGCATATATGTGTGATGGTATATGGACTTTGTCTGTGATGATAAGTGAATTATATGTGGGATGAATATGATAATTTGATTTTCCATAAGGTTTTTTATTTTTAAATATTGATTTTGCATGTGATGGTATGTTGCCTCGATGTGTGATGGTATATAGAATCTACATATGTGAAATTTGTGTGTGATGAATAGTATATTTAATTTTTGTGAGGTTTGTTGTTTTTGTTTTATTCATTTTTTTTTTTTTGTGTGTGATTATAGGAATAAAGAACCAAGCATCCATTGTGCCATACGATCAGCAATGAGATAAACCAATAGTTGTTGGTAAAGGGGGTAACACTACAAGAAGATCACGAACAGCACAAACTTTATGAAAGTAAGATGAAGGCACAAAAAGTGATAGAAGTGAAACCTGCACCATATGAAATGAATAATGATACAAAGAAGATGAAGACTAAACGAGTACCCACAAACCAAAATATGAAGGGAAGACAGAAGGGAAACAAGCACCTGCTCAGGTGTCTTAATTTCTCGTCCTTTATCAGTTTAAAGATATTAAAGTATCCTATTACTAAAATATTTATTTTTACAACAATTTTGTAGAAACCGGTCGTATAAAAACTAACAAATGCGATAGCGCGACTCAATGAGGAAAAGAAGGTTGTAACTGTGAATCCTTGTAAAACACTGCTGCCAAAGTACAACAAAAACAAAAGGCGGTATGAAAAAAAAGATCAACACAACCAAGGTTTCAAATTTTATAGATTTTTGTTATTTTGGCCGTAATAATAATAGTTATTACTATAACATATTCAACACATTGTACTTATATTCATCTCATTTCAATGTGATATTCCTTTCACGACACTATGAAACCAATCATAAAAATGATGCATTAAAAAGTATAGTTAAAAAATCATTGTATAGCTATATTTCAACACAAAACTCATTAATATTCATCTTGCAATGATGTCGTATTCATCACACAAAAGACCTGAGTTAATATTCTAAGAAAAACAATAATATTGATACTTAAATTTCAATTAAATAATTCCATCACTTTACAGGGTGCGTTGAAGAAATCATCCACAGATGCAGCAATAGTGGACCAAGGTTTCTACTTTTTTAAACTTTCCTTCGATCAAACAACTATTTTTTAAATTCTCAATTAAATAATATTTCTACTTTTTTTTAAAACTTTTATTAAATCTCTTTTTATCTCTAATTATAATAGATATTATTATCAAAATGTGTAGATATATTAATTTCACACTAATATCGTATCTATCACAGAGTGCTATTACATTCATCGTAAATATTTCTGTTTTTAATATTCTTAAATTATTTTATTTTATTTCCAGATTGTGCTAGAGCAGGTACGGAAGGTCCCTATCAAGAATTAAAACGAGCCTGTAAAAAAGAAGAAACTAATGATTTGCATCAAGAACAAAGAGAATTTGAGAATGATAACATTTCTAAAACCCTTGTTTAAGCTAATCTCAAACCTTTCAGACGAACAAAAAGCAATGGTGTAGAATCATCCAGAGTTGACGATGTTCCTGATGAAGAATTTTTATTATTGCCAATGTTCGATTGAACTGGGGAATGAGAAGATGAAACTAGAAGAGAAGGATGTTATTTATATTAATGAACTTCCAGGGGGATTGATAGTGCTATCAAGGCACCTAAATAAAATCCTACTTTATGATTTTGTAGTAACAAGAGTAAGATCGAATCCTTTGTGAGATTTTAATTGGATTTCTTTAGCGATGCGATTTGAAAAGAGGGGTTTTGATTTAAAATTAAATTATACTAACGAGCTAAAAATATAAGAATATCTAAGAAAAAATGTTAATTAAAATAAATTCAAGTGAATGACAAAAATGACTATTGGATAAAGATGCAATGGTAAATTGATTTCCACATTGAAGAAACTCACTGATCCTTGAAGCAAAAATATCAAGTCACGATTTACGTAATTATCGTCGAACTAATTATTCCATCTCCTAATTTAATCATTTAAAATAAACCATTCTCATAAACTCTTATTATCTTGAAATTCCCACATTCGTGTGTAATTCACTCGAAGATGGCATTAAAGATTCACGAGACCGACAATTCAAGTAGTAAATAAATAAACCATTAAGTATCAACTTGATTGATTATTTCACATAAGAGCGATAATGTATAAATTAGCTAATTATATTTCATAGTTGCTTCTTGAATAGAATCCAATCTAATCTGACTATAGTAAGAATCAATCGAAGAGATTACATGCATAGAACGTTAGTTGATCAAGCTATGGACTAAATAAGTAATTAAGTAAATAAGATCGGAGAATAATCATAAACATAAATATATAAATAGAAAATATAAGAATAAATTTGATCTCACAGTGATGTCCAATTTCAAGGTTTCGATCGTCTTAACCAAGACAAAAGGTGAACTAGTCATTCATGATAAACGAAAATAAAATAGAAAGAGTGAATATTGAGGTATGTTGATTATCTGGATTTTGTAAAGTTCTCTGTATATTCTTCGATGATAGATTGCTGCCTACGCATATGCCTCCTTTATTCACAATCTGAAACCTAATACATAAATCACATGCATATGGGCGGTCAAATATGGGCCTACTGATATGCCTCAGACTATTCTGTTATTCTGTGCTATTCTACTACTCCTTGACATTAGTAGTGACACCAGCGTGGTCATGTCGCCTTTAGGAATCTGTTGGTATTTTATTCTAATTCTGGTCCGCAACATTGGTAGTGACTCCAACATAACCATGTTGTTTCAGAAAATAGCAACACAACTCCAGTTAATAAAATCCATGCTCATTCGTATCCTCAGCCGAAATACAATGCATAAAATAGCTCAAAATTGCACCAAAACCAACAAACGACAGCATTTGTTCGAAAACACAAAATAAGATGAAAATATGTCATTAAGATCATCACACCACAAATATGTTGATAAAAAAAACCCTAAAAACCATGTAAATTTATGACACATAAGGGACCATTCATCAAAGCTACAAATGGAAAAGGTAATTTATATGTATACATTAATTATATTCATTTCCCCTTCATAGAAAATTTATGCTCATGTATACTAAAATATTTCATCTTGTAATGTAGACGAGAACAATGTAGCATATAAGGGATTCGATTCAGAATGGCAATGTCGATGGAACATAGAAGGTAGGGGGCCAATGGCAACTGTAATGGCACATTCGCTACAGGTTAGGGGAGACTATGTTGATGACTTCAAATGCGACTTTATCATATTTGTTATCACCACAATGTTTCACACCCACCAAGATCAAACTGCTAACTAAATATTCTCAATCTCTTCATGATGTGAATGAGATTAAGAAATAATTGGTGTAATTATGTAATAGATTACGTTGTTTCATCAACTAAGGAGTGGAGGCAAAGCAAATCCACGAATAGATTTTTCAAATGCCCCACGAATTTTTTGTTGGTATGCATATTTTCATTCAAGATTATAAATAAGATATATATATATATATATACACACACACACACTTTAGAATAAATGTCTCTAAAAATCTTGATTTTTATGTACCTCTGTTATTTGAATAGGATGAGGGTGAGGACAATAAACACACGAAATTCCTAATTTCCTCAAGTTGAGAATCAAGTAAAGTGAATTATAGAGTATATGAGGAGAATAACACTGGGGGTTTCGGTAAGGACAAGGTTTTGGGGAGGTGTCTAAAGCAAGAAAAAAAAATCACAAATAGTTATGAATATTTCCCTCTCAGTGGGTGATTTATCACATATATTTGTCATATATCACACACACACACACACCACACACACACACACACACACACACACACACACACACACACACACACACACACACACACACACACACACACATATATATATATATTATATATATAATATATATATATATATATATATGTCATATATATGTTATATTCATCAACAAATAATAAAAAAATCCCACCCTAAAATGCTAAACTTTAAATCCTTAAACCCCTAAAGCATATTAATCACTTGTATCTATCATGTATCATATATATCATCACATATCACATTTACCTATCATATCTATCTATATATATAAAGAGGGAGTTTGGCAGGAGAGAGAAACAATTCATGAAAAATAGTGGGTTTTCCCGCCCATGAATTGTTTCTATCTTTACTCCCTAAAATCACGTGACAATTTCTCACCATGTTCCTCTGAACCAATTTATAGCCTCTCCTACGCATTCTATTATTCATTTCAGCGTATCAATTAATTATTCTATTTATTTATTAGACACCAGAAATCTCTCTCTATTTCTATCGTTACAAAAGTCCAGAACCTCTTCCCGACTCAAATTATCGCGTTTTTCATATGAATTTTTAGGTTTTGTTGCATTCGTATTTTTAGGTTTTAGGAATAAGAATAGATATTCAAATCAGATCCGTTTTTTATTTGTGAAACCTAAGATGAATTTTTGATTCGGCTGTTTCTAATTGATTTATCTGAATTTTCTTTTTCCAGATCTCATCGCTTGGCCACAACTGTGTCGTGTGTAGTATTTTTCAGATATGAGAGTGCGCAAATGGGACCGGTCATGTTATATTTCAAATCTGCCTACCGTGAACCTCTTTTACAATTGTGGAGCTTTTATACATACGACCGAAATATTACAGATCTGAAAGAGGTTTGTTTTAACTTACATACTTATGCAAGCTTCCATTGTTGCCGATACAGCTCAGTGCTTCAGTACACATCGGTTTGCTTG